>JAUZST010026856.1:0-30394 GCA_034779995.1 Parotocinclus haroldoi | reverse complement strand
AGGAATAAAAATTAATGTAATAATGCATGTTGGTAAAGTTTAATTCAGTAAAACAGAGCCACTGTAGGTTCCTGTGCACCTCAGTGGGAACAGTTGTTTCTTTTCTGTTTTTTCTCATTCCTGTTACTTGAATGTTGTAAAAACTGTAACTGTTTTTCGTGTCTGATTGGTTTTCTATTGGCGCTGTATATGTACTGTATGTGTCTTTACTGGGCGCTCTCATACTGGCACTATAAATACTGGAGTTCTGGTTCTGCTCTTCCTCTAGGTGACATTCTCTGAGGGTCAGTCCATAGTCACCATCACTCTCACTGTGTTAGCTGATGGTGTTTCAGAACCAACAGAGAAAGTGACCATCATGCTAACAGATGTCACCACAGTCGGGATGACGGACCCGTCTCAGAGAGCCGTAATTGACCCTCACCGTGCTGTGGCTGAACTCACCATTAAAGCTAACGGTTCTCCATACGGAGTGATCGGCTGGCACCTGGACTCGCAGTACTTCATCACGAGCGAGCCGCCAAGTAATTCGTCTGTTCGTCTGTTTGTGGAGTCCGACGGGTTTTGCTCAATCCAATCCAATCCAATCTGACATTCAATACTGCGCCAAAGTTTTAGGCCACCACTAGATTTGTTGTTTTAGCAATGATATGATGACCCTATATAGCATACTGTCGACGGCTGGACCCAAAAATTACACGTTGTTTTATATTTTGTGTTATTAGGGCGGCACGGGGGCTCGGCGGGGCGGCACCGCTGCCTCACAGCAAGAAGGTCCCTTTCTGTGGGGAGTCTGCATGTCCTTCCTGTGTCTGCGTGGGTTTACTCCGGGTACTCCGGTTTCCTCCCACAGTCCAAAGACATACGTGTTAGGTTAATTGGTGTCTCTAAATTGTCATTGACTTGGGTATGCAAACACCCGAGCCATGTAAGTGGAAACAGCTGCACGCCGGTCTCAAGCCCGGATAAACAGGGAGGGGCGGAGAAAGCCATGGCAAAGCTACTCCACTATCCTGCCGAAATACTTCATGGATCACATCGACGAAAGACAGAAATGTGTGGAGATCCATGATCCACCAAGTGACCGAGGGTCAGCCGCGAACGGTTAATCCAATCCAAAGTGGCTCTTAGTGTGTTACAACAAATCTAATAGTGGCCTAAAACTTTTGCACAGTACTGTATATAATTCGGCCACATTATCACTGAGCTTCAATGCCGGTCGTGTCATTTACGGCTTACAATTCGAGCGATTTCTGAAATTCAGCGTTCTTTGTTGCATCCTAGGAACCCCGAGCAACATCACTCTGAGCATAGTGAGAGATCAGGGAGCGTCTGGATCAGTGCTGGTTCATTATACAACCAAAGCTGCTCTGTCATTAATTCCAGTCAATCAAGCCACGGAGGGTCAGGACTACGCTGCAAAACAAGCCACAGTTATTATGACCGAGAATGCTACCGTCGCCCTGGTAACCATTACCATCTTACCGGTAAGTCTGGCAACTCGAATGGCAATCAGACCTCGCCGATGTAACGATGTAACGATACGCTCTGGTCACAATTCAGTTGGATTCAAAATGCTGAGTTCAATTCTACGATTATGAATTGAATATGAATAATGAATCAGTTGTAAAAAGACCCATTTTCTTTTTATTACTGAATGGCAAAAGATGCAAAACATGGTAAAAGGTGCACATTTTCTTACATAGGTTTTTTTTGTCACCGACATTAGAAGGTATGACTAGAAGCAGAGATTTAACATTGTAAACAAACTGCTCTGCTGTAGCTTCACCATATATTAAAAAAATGAAAACAGTGCCTTTTAATTTCTGGAGTAACAACCCAAAAGAATTAGCATTTTCTTGTATAAACATGTTAAATAACATGAATCTTTAGTCTAAAAGAAAGTATAGAGTTTTTGAAATGTTTGTGGAGACTTGCCCGTATGATTGCACCCTCTGCTGTACAAAAAATGTAATTGCATTGCGCATCGTTCCATTTTGCGTCGTGATCCAGCATGTCACGATACCCCTACTGTACGAGAAGGGCCCTAATAAATTAATTGGGAAATGTGCTTAATTTCAGTTTCATATACGTTTTTATCAATATTTACCATAAAGTGCCACATTTAATGTTAGCCATTAAATGAACCTTGGAAATCTCGTAAGCCTGTGATGGTCCAACAGACCTTCAGACATTATAAATGTGGTAAATATGGTGTTTAAAAAATGCCAAATATTTTATCACAAGCCTCCAGATCCTACTTATCTAATTACTTATCTATTCACGGACACATAAAAAAAAAGAACTGTGCATTAGGTAGAGCCATGTGGGTAAGTTCTGTCAGTACAGATCATGTCTGTCTCTGCAGGATGAGGTTCCAGAACTGGCTGAGACCTTCCTGGTGAACATCACTAACGTGGAGCTGCTTGGAGGGCAGCCTGGGGGAGTCCAGCCCGGTATCCGGCGGCCTGGACTGGAGATCGCTGAGGTCACCATCCAAGAAAACGACGATCCAAGAGGAGTGCTTCAGTTTAACGTGTCCAAGGTGTGATGGCCAGCTCATCTCTTCTTAGCCTGTTCATCACTCAGCTTGTCTGACTGGATCATAAAGTATTTACTTTTGTATTTTCAGGATGCTTCTGGATTAGTTTTCGCCTACGAGGTTCCTCCACCGGCTAATGTCCTGTATCTACCCGTGGTGAGACTGGCTGGTAAGACTGGTCGGCTCGTGTTGTACTGGGAAGCTCAACCGGTTAGTGCCAGCTCGGAAGACTTCACCCCATCTTCAGGCAACCTCACGTTCCTGGATGGACAGGTCTGGATCTGGATCTGGATACCCTGTGCATTTCGAATATAAATACACTGTATTAGTATTGTAATGTATGTAATTCCATTTACAGGCAAGCTCCGTGATTGAGGTCACCATTATTGATGATGCTGTTGTGGAGCCGGTGGAAAGCTTTCTTGTGAAACTCACCCGTGTCATTGGAGGAGCCAGACTAGGGGCCGAGACGTCTGTCCTGATTAACATTCCTGCCAACGATTCTCCTCTGGGTCGTTTCGGATTCCAGGAGCTAACGGTTAATGAGACGATTCTGATAATGACATTCATAAGATTCTTACATTAGCGCTGCACAACGACATCACCTAATGTTCTCGTTCTCCAGATTGCCGTCTCTGAGCCGCAGTTTCCTGGTGACCCCGCCTCCATGGTCAATCTAACGGTGGTGCGCAGTTCAGGTGGTGAGGGAGCGGTCGATCTCATCTGGGTACTGGAGCAAAGAGGGAAGAATGATCTCCAACCTCATAACGGCACTCTGGCTTTTAATGGGGTATGATGTGATTCTAGGGTTATATGAGGAACCTTCAACTGAACATGACAAGGTGGTCATGGGACAGTGGTGGCCTAGTGGCTTAAGGTACTGGACTATGGACCAGAAGGTCCAGAGTTCAAATCCCATCTCTGCCAAGCTACCACAGTTGGGTCCCTGAGCAAGGCCCTTAACCCACAGTTGCTTGGATTGTAAGACTGTATGAGTTGTAATAGATAAAGGGCGTCTGCTAAATGACATAAATGTAAAATGTAAATGAGTGTGATATCGTGAATTTGCCTTTGATTTGGTCGCAGGCAAGTGCCGTAGATAATCGCAGCCATTATGTAATTTGCCAGAACACACTTTTTTTTACACAAAAAAGAAACACAGTTAATCACACAAGCCCTGAAATCGGCATGAAGCAGGGAGTCTCATGACAGAGTAATGAGCGCTGCGAAAAAAAACATAATTGCGAAAATAATCTTTTTGTTGTACACGTTTAATATTCTGATCCTGAATCTGCATCTGTTTTTAGACTGAATCCAGAAAGTCTGTGGTTATCCAGGCGTTAGCTGATGCTGATCTAGAGGGGGAGGAGAGATTCACCGTTCAGCTTCTCTCTGCCAGGAACGAGGCCATTATTGACCAAACAAGGAGTCAGTCATTCCATCAGAACTTCTCTAAACAGGGCTAATTCATTCAGCCTCAGCAGCAGATTTCAGGCTTATGTTTATTCTCTGCTTTACTCCAATAGGCGTGGCCACAGTTGTGATCAGAGCAGACCCTGGAGCCCTGGGGATCATCAGCGTTGCCGATTCCTTCAGGAACGTTCTCATCGGGGAACCTCAGGGTCTGTACAATGGTACAGCACTGGTCAGGTACAGCCTCGCATCCCAGCTCATTCACAGTTCAGCGAATTGTTTAAGCTAGGTGGTGCCATGTGGTCTTTGTGTTGTGTTGCAGTCTTGTCCGAGGTCCAGGGATTTTTGGGGAGATTGAGATCTACTGGAACGTCGTGCCCAACGCTACCACCGAGTTTGTGGAGACCTCAGGGAAAGTGATCATGAGAGATCGTCAGTCTGCGGCAACCATCCTGCTCATGGTAGGCATTCTGAATTTTGTACTCGTTTTAATCTGTAGATGACATTTTACCTTCTGTGCAGACGTTTGTGTAGTTTTATATCTGAACTATTTATTACAGCAGTCCCTTAGTCAGCCTGCAGCACTAGGCGGTCCAGATCACCAGAGTACTAGCAGCTGCAGTGCAATTTATTAGAGAGCCTTGTCACATTGAGTAAACGTAACGGCAGATTAGGAACCATGCGCATTAGGAACCATGCGCATTTCTCAAAAACCGAGGCAAACACAGGGTCGAATACCAGGCAGGCAGTCAAAACAAACAGCCAACAACCATACAACAAAAGACGTAAGGAAACTCACAACCAGAAAATCTGGCAAACTGTCAAAACCAGATTAAATAATAGAGTATTAGAACGCTCGGAATTGAATGGCCAAGACGGAGCAAGGTGTATTTCAGCTGGAACTCAAATTCAGGTGACCTATTAGACTGATGATGCAGGCGTGACAGTCCTGATGCTGAAATTTAATTGAATACTTTTCATGTATTAAATTAGCTGTGCATACAGAATTCTTAGTTACACTCGCCTTGTGTCCTGCAGGCAGTGGACGATGACATCCCAGAGGAGAAGAAGCTGTATGAACTGACCGTTACGTCCTTGACCCCGGGTGCCGAGATAGACCCCGGCAGACGGCGTGCGATCATAACCATGGCAGCCAGTGATTTGCCTTACGGCCTCTTCTCCTTTTTCCAGGCCTCAGTGAGCACGTCAGAGGAGGACATATCGGTGGGAAGCTTCTCTTGTTCTCGCAAAGTGACTTTCTGGTTTATATACAGCATCTGTACTGAGCATGAGATCTAAAATATGAGCGACTGGTTTGATCAGGTCAACGTTACGGTGCTGCGCTCCATGGGGCTGCTGGGTAGTGTCTGGGTGAGCTACCAGACACAGGACCACACTGCAATGAGCGGTCAGGACTTTGAGCAGGCCTCGGGTAGACTGTTGTTTGGTCCTGGACAGAGCTCGGGTGTGATTACTCTGAAGATCCTAGATGATCCCCTGGCAGAGGGACCTGAGGAGTTCTACCTCAACATCACCCACCTGCAGCTCCTTAATGACAGGTAACACGAGTATTTTCTTCTAGGATTTAGCTCTGCTTTTTAGCTATCAAACTGTAATTTGGGTCTTTTCATACTTTCCTCAGTGCACTAGACTTTGCCTTAAGGGATCAAGGTCTGCGAGTCGACCAGCCTCCAGCCATTGGTAGATTCTCCTCCATCGTAGTGGTCATCCGGAAGAATGACAATGCTGAAGGCATCCTGGAAATTGACCCCTCCTACATAAACATTACTGGTGCATAATTTGGCTTGCTTCTCAGCTTAAGCTGTCGTCACTAATTTAATTTTCAGTTTAACTTCTTGCTGTTTTTGCTCTCAGTTGAAGAGGATATTGGCTCTCTCGCTGTCCCTGTCTTGAGGAGAGTGGGTACTTATGGCCAGGTCAGCACTGATTTCATCTCCAGAGGCCTGACTGCTCAGCCTGGTTCGGACTATGTCCTGAGTAACGGCACCCTCATCTTCAGACATGGCCAGAATCTGAGCCACATTAACGTCTCCATAGTAGATGATCTGGACAGGTAAGCAGGATATTTTGTCATCGGTTAATCCAGTCCGACCCAGAGAAGTACCGGTCCTCCATTTGGACCTCTGTTTATGAATCTCAGAGTTGTTTTGTCCCCGTCACCTCTGGCTCCTTGCCTAGGGCAACAGTGACAAGGAAAAACTCCCTAAATGTAGCAAGAAAGCTTGGAAGAACCAAGACTTGAAAAAGGACCAAAATTCCTTGGGAGGCTTAGATGATATATGTAAGTTATCTAACGAGTAAGTTAATAGTAATAGTTTACATAAAAAGAATCTACTGTAAGTACAGTAAGTATGTTAATCGCCATGGATGGAAGGGTCCACCCTGGACTGGATCCCGCGGTCTGCTGCACCTGCCCTCTGCTGCAGAGATAGAGGTTTGAGTTTTGGTGGTGCCTTCCAGCTGGATCAGGTGTCCCATGCAGACACGATTGGGTGTGTATGAAGGCAGGGAGACTGGACTGGGGTCGTGCAGGCCCTATGATGGACACTTGTGTCCAGGAAACGTGGAGTCGTACCATAAGAGCCGCAGCAATATGCACAGCGTTTGACAATAAAAATAATCGGTATCCCTTGCTGTAATTGTTCACAGGGAATATCCTGAGATGTTTGAAATCCAGCTCGTCTCAGCCACCGGGGGCGCTGTGCTGGGCTCCCGATTAATCGCCCAGATCACCATTGCGAAGAGCGACTCACCCAGTGGAATGGTCCGATTTGTAAATCAGAGTGTCATCTCTATCCCGAATCCAGACCGCACTCTGACTCTCGTCCTGGTACTGGAGCGTGTCGGTGGGCTAATGGGAGATGCCACGGTGAGCAGCGTCTAGACGGTGACCTCATATTGTCCGGGTTTGATGAGCTCATTTGATGCACTGGCTCTCTCTAGTCCACATATGGGGAAGTATTTAAAAGGCTTCCACTGCATGTTTCCATTGCATTTAGTAGTGTGATAATAGGATTTGGAAAGATTAGACAGATGACCTGTCAAGTTAATGAGAGGGGGGAAGCTGAGGCTTGGGTGCACCGGTGATGGCTTTATTTTGGAAATTTACTGAAGGATTTAAAGCCCTAATCGTGACTCAGGCGCGAGGCTTGCAGCCTGATATTTAATATTGCGACCACAGAAGCACTTTTTCCACTCTGTCTGCTAAAAAGCTTAGAAAGATGGCTAATCTGTCGTTTTCCTAATCCGATTTTTTACAGATCATTTGCAATTTTGTAAATAGGCTATACCGCCATAAGTATCTGGACACCCATACTATAGCATTCATTTGAATTTGGTCTCTTTGTAATTTTCACTGACTTGTTGAATGTAACCATGTATATCTGGTTGCCACTTTTGGCACGGTGGTTGATTAAATTTTCGAATCTAACCATTTATTTGAGGATTTAAAACCTAGATCTGCCATGGCTACCACCCTTATACCCTTAAGCAGAGATCTGAACTTTCAGTAGCTTTGATTGTACTTTCTAAGACTGTATCAGTCGTAGGTCTCACACGATGGAATAAAGCATAAAAAAACATACCACTCTGGCTGCACCCAGCCAAGAGAGAGTGTCTTGCATTGTTAGCCTTTAAACGCTTGAAATTTTTAGGTAGGTCAATCCAGCTCATTGCAAAAAGTATCTCCTCTCCTCAGGTCATTTGGAACGTTCTCGGCCCAAACTCGGACGAGGTTCTGCCGCCTGTGAACACAGATTTTGCTGAACCCGTCAATGGATCGTTCCATTTCAGAGACGGAGTAGGAGGAGCTCGGAGCATTGAGCTTCACATTCTGCCCCATGGTGAGGTGGAAGTGGAAGAACTCTTTGTGGTTCGGCTCGGTCTCCTCTCCGGAGACATGGACATCGACCCTAGAGCGGGTTCTGTCACGTTGAGGGTGGGGTCTTTATACTTCTCTGCACAACATCCGTTCAGAGTCCGGCGTAGAAGGCAGATGGCGGCTCGAATTCATTTGCCTTTGTTTTGTGTTGAGGCAGATTGCGAAGTTTGGGGACCCAAATGGCATAGTGCAGTTTACAGAGCAAGACCTGAGAGAGCTGCTGTACAGTGAGCCTGAAGACCACGAAGGTCCATTCAACATCTCTCTCCTGATCTCTCGCAGAGAAGGAGTCATGGGAAACATCACCGTAAGCACAGGCCTGCTTTCAAACTGCCTCGAATGCGGCGAGAAATATCCAGGTTTGTATTTGCACTGTGTTTCGTTCTCTTTCCTCAGGTCTTCTGGAAGCTCCTCAGTGACTCGCATATGATAGGTGACTTCGCTACCTTCCGTGGCTCCACCGTTATCCTGGCTGGGCAGCGGGTGGCAGAGATCACTCTTACGCTGCTGCCAGACTCCGTTCCAGAGCTAGAAGAAATCTACACAGTACGCCTGATCTCAGTCAAGGGTGGAGCAGAAATTGATACCAACCGCAGCGACATCCGCCTCCGAGTCCCTGCCAACGACGATCCACATGGCATGTTGGCCCTGTTCAGGGAGCGCCAGGCTCTACTGTTGAACGCCACTGATAGCAGTAGGTACCTGGCACTGAACTTCAGTCGGCTGTCAGGAGCGTTTGGCACGGTCACTGTTGTGTACCGAATCAGCTACCCCACCCCTGGGCAGAGCTTTACTGAGGATAGATCTACTGGGAGCGTCTCAGTGAAGGACGGAGAGAAGTCTGCCAGTGTCACTGTGCCAATTAGCACACAGGTTTGAAATGTTTCTGCATTAGAAGGCTGTTTATGCTCAGCGTCATGAGTAACATCTAGATCCAGTCCATTCATCCATCCATTCATGCAGCCTGTTTGCCTGGTAGTCCCCATCCACCAATCTATCCATCCACATATTCATCCACTAAATTATTTATCTACAAACTGAAATATCTGTTGACAAAGTCATCCGCAGACCTATGCATTCGTCTATACAGCGCTCCATCCATCCGCCCATAAACTCCTCCATCCACCTATTTGTCCATTGAACTATTAATCCATCCACCCGTTTTTCTACTGATCCATCCATCCAACCATCCATCCATCCGTTCATCCTTTCAACTGTTTGTCTACTGATCTATTAGTCCATGCATCCATCCAACTGTCTACAGATCCTTCCATCCACCCACCCAGCTATTCATCCATCTGTCTGTTCCCCTTTCCATTTACTGATATGCGCATCTATTTATTCATAAACTGTATCCATCACCCATCCACCCATTGATATATCCGTCTATTTATTCATCTATTCATCCATCTATGATGTATACCTACTAACCAAACCATTCTTTTTTTACCAACATATCCATCCAAGTATTCATGAATGAATCTATCCATTATTCATCCATCCATCAATACAGGAACCTATTCACCTACCTGTCCATCTGCCCACCTCCATCCAGTAATCCATCCATATCCATTTGTTCATTCGACCTCTGAACTCTTCTCCTATGAATCAATCTGTTGATGCTGTCCATCCACCTATTGATCCCATCTTAACTGTTCATCCACCTGTTTAACACACCAAGCACCCATCCATTCAGTCATCCATCCGGCAACTGGGTTTGTGTTTTGTCTTTAACACCGGCGTGTTTTTTGCAGGTGTTCTTTGTAACAGGTTTGAACATCACCGTGGAGTTGGTGAACGTGAGTCTGATAGGACCTCTCCTAGGCCCTCCTCCTCGCCTACACCCAGATTCAAGGATTGCTATAGTCTCTGTTCCTGAGGAGGCTGCTAACTCCGAGGTCCGTTTTCAAATGAATACTTCGCACACGCCACCACTAGAGGGCACCACAGTTACATTACAGTCTAGAACATTTCTTTCTCCAGGTGGGCTTTGCGTCCTTGGCCCTGCAGGTGTTTGATGCCGCGAGTGGCCGGTGTGAGGCTGTAGTGAGCAGGATTGGTCTCTATGGAGATGTGAGTGTACAGTGGAGTGCTGGATTCCCTCCTGGTGAAACTCCATCAGGGTATGAGGCTGGGCTTATCACTCCCGGCTCAGGTTAGCTGCCATTACACCCACACTTACACAACTGTGATCTCCATAAATATAACAATAAAATATAAGAATAAGTGTGAAAGAGTACAGTCTGTTTATGCTGGGTTTTTTTTGTGTAGGCATTGTGACCCTGCTACAGGGCCAGAGGAGCAAGATCATTTCTTTCGCGGCAGTAAATAACTTGTCAGTACCTGTTGCACATGCAGTTCAGCTAACCTCCATAGACTCCAAGTCACCAGGGGGCGCCATATTCAGGTATTAATTGCATTCAAATGTTTTCATTTTTTCATGTTTTGCATTCAGTGTTTTATCAGTGCGTATATTGGGAGTCGTCCACATGATGACCATGATACTGGCTTTTGTTCGGGTAGGTCTGGGTACACCGTGGCTGAGGTAGAACCTCTGGGTTTGTATCAGTTCTCTCCTGACTCTCGGAAGCTGGTTATCGAAGAGGATGTTCAGACCATCACGATCTCCGTCCAGCGCCTCTACGGCTTTCGCACCAACCGCACCCGGCTGTACTACAAAACGTGGCCGGGTAGCGCTCGTCCCGGTGAAGATTTTACCCCAGTACATGATGGACAGCTGATGATTGATGGTCACCAAACATCTGCCCCCATCAGCATCTCCATACTGGACGATTCATTGACCGAAGCCGATGAGACGTTTTATGTGAACCTGACTGAGGTCCGTGTGCTCAATGGGAGCTCAGGGGGTGCGGTTCCACCCCGTATTGTGACTAACAACAGCGTTTCTTCAATCACCATTCTCGCCAACGATGCCGTTATTGGGTTTGGGTTTTTGAGTATCGGCCCAGCTTTAATACAGGCTTCTGAAGACAGCCAAGAGGGGTCCCTTGTGTTGAGAGTCCGCAGGACGGCAGGGCAAATGGGGAGGGTAAGTGTCCGAGTTCGAGCCTACGCTGGAGGCCTGCTTTCTCCAGAGCTGCACGGGGCTGCGTTCCTTCAGGATCCCAATGGGACGTGGGCCAGTGAGGGGCAGGACTTTACACTCGAGTCGCAAATGGTGACTTTGCTGGAGGGGCAGACAGAAGCAGAGGTCAGCCTTTTGATTCTGGATGACCAGGAACCAGAGGGGCAGGAGGCCTTCTTCATTTACCTTAGCGATCCAGAAGGGGGCGCTCAGATCGTCAGCTCGCCCGACGAGACCGGCTTTACTTTCTTTGCCAAAATTGTTATTCTTGGTGAGTTGTTTGTATCTTGGTAGAGAGATCTCTATAATATGGTGTTACCCTGTCGATCCTGTCACCATCTTTACTACATCTTTTACCTTTGTCTGCAAATCATTCCTGTCAGGAAGCGATATTCACAATGGGATCGTGGGATTCTCTTTGAGTTCTCAGTCAGGCCAGGCTCTGGATGAGGACTCTGACAACAGGACAGTCACACTTCTTCTCCAGCGACAGGAAAACAGGTGAACATCCTCTCACAAGTCCCATTCTTGGGTCAAAATACAGGAGAGAACTTCCACAGGTCTGGTTCTCCTTGATCCATTGTAGCATTTGATAAGCACTGGGTTGGCATTCAGCTCTTTCACAGCAAGCTTTTTTGAGGACTAATTTGGAAGGAACTACCCTTGGGAGGGGCTCCCTGGGCAACTACGTTTGTTACAGGGCCTGTAGGAAAGCACATTTCGTTAAGACGACTCAAAATCGTTTAGGCTCAGTAAAGCCTGGTGTTTCTCCCATTTTAAACATGAAGATCTTTTGTCCTTCCCGTTGTTTAGGTCAAGCTCTGACCCAGTGAACTATGGTTGTGATTGACAGGGCTTTTGAGGATGTTTTTGTGTACTGGCGAGCCACATTGAACATCACGACTCCAGAGCTGTTCAATCAGAGGGTGAACCTGACCCGAGAACTGCAGGCGACCTCGGGCAGGGTGCTGTGCAGGAGGGGCGAGATTCTTTGCTTCCTTCATCTGGAGGTCCGACCTGACAAGGTACCGGGACAGGAATGGTCTGCTGGGGAACGTATGCCAGCCTTCTCGCTCTGTTTCTCAGATCTGCATTAAGCCCTGATCAGGCTTGATATTTTGTCTCTTAATCTATTTATGTTATGGAAGCTCCAGAGTCTTGAGGGACTCTTCACTGGAGTGTTTTACATTATACAGAGCTTAATCCATCTCCAGTCTGCTCGGATTTGTACTGTATGCTCTGCATTTCTGCTGCCTTTAGGATCCAGAGCTCCAGGTCTGGTTTCTCGTGGAGATCTACCAGGTAGGAGAAGGTGCTGCTATTAACCAGAGTGCCCGCCTCGCCAACGTCACCATGCTGGAGAGTGATGACCCTCGGGGGGTGGTGTACTTTGCCGTGGGCTCCAGGTTACCCGTGGTTACGCTCCGTGCCAACAGAGTCACTCTCCAGGTCTACAGGGATGCCAGCCTGGCATCGGCTATCACTGTGAGGTATCAAACGCAGGTCAGTGGAGGGGAAATATTACAAGATGGTCGTTTAGATTCTGTGTTTAATGCTCACAATGTCTACTGGTCAAGGTGGGGTAAACAATAACCCCCTGTGGGTACTTGTTTCTAAATTCTAAGTACATGCGATTTATTTGTTTTAAAATGGAAAAATAAGTCAGTAAGAACTTAAAGGAAGGTGTCAAGTTTGTTTCTAAAGCTCCCATTATTGGTTACCAGGCTATGATTCTTTTGTCTACTTTTCTTTTGACTACATTCCATTCGTCTGCCAACTCTTTCGTGTAGGAGCTCCCGAAGGCCGAGTCAGTTGGTCCCACTCTGATCTGGCCTGCTGTAGCTGGTCAGGACTTTACCATGGCCGACGGAGTGCTCACCTTCAACGTTGGCCAGAACAGCGCTGCTCTGGACATCACCCTCACACCTAGCACCGGCTCCTCCAACCCGACACCCAAGCGCTTTCGTGTGCTCCTCTACGATGCCACCGGAGGCCCCAGGGTCCACAGGGTGTACGGGCTGGCGAATGTGACCCTGGTTTCAGACACTGAGACCCAAGCTGTGTGGGCACTGCTGGATCAGCTCCATCAGCCTCTGGATGAGACGGTCATCAACCGTGTGCTCCAAGGGCTGATTAATAAAGTCACACTGGACATGACACGTGAGCAGATGACTGCAGTGCTGGATGCGCTGGGGAAGGTCAGGACCATTCATCAGGAACCTGCAGTTTGGTCGTTAGGTTACATTGGGGTTTAGGGGTTAGGATTATTGATTAGTGTGTAAGGCTAGACATTTATTGGTTAGGGTAATGGATAAGTATGTTGGGGTTAGGGTTTAGGGTTTCAGGGGTTAGGGTTTAGGGTCAGGGTTGAGTGTTTAGGGTTTAGTGTGTAGGGTTTAATATTAGGGTTAGGGTTTACAGTTAGGATGTAGGGCTAGGATTGAGTGTTATGGTTTAGGGTTATGGTTTAGGTTTAGGGTTGAGTGTGTAGGTTTTAATATTTAGGGTTAGGGCTGAGTGTTATGGTTTAGGGTTTAATATGTAGGGTTAGAGTTTAGGGTTAGGGTTTAAGGATTTAATATGTAGTGTTAGGATTTAATGTGCTGGGTTAGGGTGTAGTGTGTTGAATTAGGATTTATTGTTAGAGTTCATTGGTTTCGTATGCAGGGTTTAGTGGTTAGGGTTTAATATGTAGGGTTATGAGTTAGGGTTTAATATGTAGGGTTAGGAGTTAGGGTTCAGTGTTAGGGTTTAATATGTAGGGTTAGGAGTTAGGGTTGAGTGTTAGGGTTATGGTTTCATATGTAGGGTTTGGGTTGAGTGTTAGGGTTTAGTGTTTAGGGTTTAATATGTAGGGTTAGGATTAAGGTTAAGACATGATTTTAAGTTGAAACCGATGGGAGAACCCTGCCCTCTTCTGCCACTTGTAGATCCTGAACGAGGCTGAGCAGATCCCTCTGAAGGACAGCAGCCGTGGTTTGATCTATGAACTCCTCTGCACCTTGGCCAAGCCGAGTCGCGCAGATACGCGGGGCCTGAGCCACCTGGCTTTGATGGCCGAGCGATTTGCCTTCTCACTGCTTGTTGACACACCGTGCAGGACTGAAGGGCAGGGGTAAGAGTTTAAACAAGACACTCAACACCAGGCACCACAGAGACCACGACCATGGACCTCGGACCAATACAGGGTCACCAGGGGTCACATGACTAGTATTACATGAACATTAATACATGAGTGTGAGTGACACACGAGACTGGCAACAGTTACAGCTGTTTGGGGATGTTGAACTTCTGAAGGTAGTCACTTAATCCTAACTCCACCCCTTATTTCTTCCACAGAGGGAAGACCGTACTGGACACGTGCCCTTACTTCACCATCACTGCCCTTCACTGGTACCCAACACAAATCAATGGTCACACCTTCACCGGCACAAACGGCGACACCTTCACTCTGCCTGAAACCCTCGTACAGGTGCCAGCCCTTCCTGCCGGTGAAATGGTGCCCTCTGCCTGCCATAAAGTGCACTTTACCGAGTACAGTACCGAGCACTGGTTCCTCACCAACACTAAAGCGAGTGCTCTCAACGACAAGGTGAGCAAAACTGAATGACGTTTTAACAGATATAATGACACAATTCTTCATTTGATAAGCAAAATGTTAAAACCATACACATTATTTAAATTTAAATGTAATATTTATACGTACAACACGCAGTTCTCAAGTGGTATGATCCAAGTGGCCGTGTAGCTCTCCAGCTCAGCATGAATGGAAATTGGTCAGATGCTATTCCTTCACAAGTTTGGAAACGATAGTCCAGAATTCTTTTGTTTAAAAAGCTGGTCTCATGTATCCTCAACATCCCTAAAGCTTTGATTTTAGAATCAGCCCCTCTGATTCCACCGTACCTTAATTATCACCTGATAAAATGTGGTCTGTGGTGGTCCTGTGGTCCTGTGGTGGTCCTTTGGTGGTCCCTTGTCCACTAATAGGCAGGATAGATGAGTCTGACAAATGTACGCTATCTAGTAAACTAAAGGCTGTGCGCATTATAATTGGCTTTAGCACTAGGCCACATGGGGGCAGTGTTGTTCCGTCCTTCTCTCAGTCTTCGCGTGCGTTTGTGATTTGCTGATGTATGAACGACGTTGAAAACAAACCGTTTATTAACGGCCTTTTATGTGTCGCCCATTAGGGATTTCTTTCATTTTAACCTTTTTTTTTTTAATTGAATCTCCTGTGTGTAGGTTTTTTCTGTTAGTCTACAGGACCGAGGATCCAGACCCTTAGCAGACGGCAAAGAGGTGCTTTATCGCATTCACACGCCGGACCGCCGGGTCAAACCACGCCGGTCTCTCTGTCTCCTGTGGAACCAGGCGGCCGAAAGGTGGTTTATTTTACAATACAAGTGTTCATTCATCTCAATCAATTCCATCCAGCAGTACAAGGTGCAAGGCGGGAACAAACTGCAGACAGTTCAGTGCAGAATGTGCACACTCAATCACTCGGGGTCCATTTAGAGACCCATTTGACCTAATGTGGAATGTGGCACAGGCACAGGCTTGGCCAGGATTCAAACCCAGGACTGGTTAACCACCTGAGCGCTGAACATTATGCCACCGTGCCTCCCGTTCTATATGCATTATTAATGTAGAATATCAGGAACCGGGTCAGACAAGCAGACAGGGGATCGTCCCCCAAACACCGGCCTTGAACTGTTCTCATGCCTGTGCCCTGTCCTTTGTACGGGATAGGATCTACGACCCTGACCAGGAAAAAGCCAGGTTTAAAAATGGAGGGAAACCGTGTGCATTTAAACCTCAGTTCAAACAGCGCAGGCGTCCATAGCAGTTAATGTGTTAAGGAAATCCGTCCGGTTCATTTCCAGGAAGCTCTTTTACAGGCGTAGGCTTAATCTTTTGGCTGAACAATCCGTATCTCAACCTCTCATTTAGGTTTGATTTGGCAAAACACCCTGCTGTGTAAGCGCTTCATTTCTAAAGCCTTAAAAAGTCAAGAAAAAGGACGAGGATTTACTCTGAATGTATAACTTGCAAGGATCGGCCTTGAAGACGGTGTATATTCAATTTCATTGACTGTACACCATGGATTGAAACAGTTCCGGGGGGAACGGGGTCTGGCCGAGTGCTGAGGCAACGAATAAAAAAAGGAAATCATTCAAATTGACTAACTTGACAGAAATGTGGGATTCTGTTATTATTATTTACTGAATGACAAGAAACGAATCAATGTACTTCTTGCCAAACCTCTGCAAATAGTCAATTCTTACACGATTAAAGTGTCTAGGGCTGGCGAGAAGATGGTACACGGCAGGGGGGCTTTTATTCTTTATTCTTTTCTCTTGCCACAAGAAATAATATTAAAGTATCGCCATTTCAGAGGTTAAAAGCTCCCGATAAACATGAAAATGAAGAACTTGTGATTAAAAGGGAAGCAGTAGCTGACCTGGAGAGTACGCCCAGGATAACATTATTATCAGGCACGGCCTAGTGGGAGGAAACCCCAGGGTAGGCCCACTGAAGGGATTACCACCCTGGGAGAGGCCGGGGATCCCCCAGAATCAGACATAGACCTGCCTGGGCAAATTTGACTGGAAATGCCCTGCCACCACGACCCTGAAATGGATAAATGGAAGAGAAGATGAGATGAGACGTAGCAGTAGCAATTTAGGGGAAATCCAAAGAGTCACCTGACGGTCAGACATGTTTGCCTGAATCCCTTACTGGAGGGATTTTATTGTGATAAGGATGGAAGGACATGACAAACGTTTTTACACTTTGAATTTGGACTGATTTACACAGCTGACGACCAGAATTTTTAAATCCCCATAGTCAATGGTCAACGTCTTCTCATTCAGACCATTTTCGGTACACGGAACAAACCTTACGTTATCATCCTTGTAGGTTGTATTTACCATCTGTTCCGTGACTTTTTTGGGTTGAAACAAATCTTCTCTGACTAGCTGGCTGTCCGATGGTCAGTTCTGCCGCCTGGTGGAGGACAGTGAGAATTTTGTGGAGTGCGCCTGCTCGCATTTGTCCATCTACACGGCATACGCTGAGACCGACTCACTGTCCTTTTACAACGAGGCCTTCTACACTGCTGGGTTCATCTCCATATCAGGTTAGAGCCCAAAAATCACCCCCTCACATCACTGACATCCGTTTGTCCATCTAAATGAATTATTCATTTTCAGTTCAGTAATCATTGTCGTTTATGATTAAGCAATGATGTTAAACTTCTGGTTTTGTGTTCATTTTTTCAGGCTTCGCTTTGGCTATTATATCCCATTTGCTGTGCTCCAGATTCTCCATGTTTGCAGCCAAACTGCTCACACACATGATGGTGGCCTGCTTAGGGATGCAGGTAGGACAGATGTTCTTCATGCTGGTCTTAATGTCATTTCACCTCTAAAGAAAGTTTCATAGGTCATGATTTTTTTTACAGTACCAGTTACCAGTACAACGGTTTTTCTGAATTTTCTCAATGTAAATGAATGGGAACCAAATATCTAGGTCCTTATCTGGATCCTATATATTGCACACCACGCCTCATTTATAATGAACTGATTACTGAAATTAGGAGTGACTTCAAAAGGAAATCTCCTACAATGAAATAGCCCGTAATTTTTGTGAGCAGCGTAAATGCTGACTTTGCACGCTTTTTACAGATTTATTTGTTTGCATCCTAATAAATAAACTACGAAATAAACATATGCTCATTATGCCACTGATGGGCAAACCACAAATCGAACGGTGGCCTAAGACTTTCAGCTATTTCTGTACATTTGGAAAATGTCCTCATTCTTTTGCAAACCCTTAAATTAAATTAGGACTCTGATCCTATGGTGAACACTGGCAAAAGTGGTTGGTGAGAGACGTTTGTCTCGTGCTTTTGTATTTCTGTTGTGTTTAAGTTGACTGCGGTCACACTGAAACCTCTGCTCCTTTTGCAGTGAATAATTCATTTGTGTGTAAAGGCTTTGCAAACTTGGAATCTGAATCCAGCAGGCCTGATTATTAGGCCTGATGCCTTGACCGGCCAGTCTTTGAAACATATTTCTAGGAATTGCTCGACAGCCGCTTGGATGAACGCATTTAAATGGGTAACAACCCAGCTATCTCCAGTCTCTCTTCCCCATAAAACCAAAGGAAAAGCGGAGGTGGGTGGTGGTGGGGGGGGGGACCAGTGATGCTCGTGAACCAACTTAACTAGAGTGGGAATTTTCCACTGCACAGAATAATGTGAATATGGGCCTGGTCTTAAGCTGTCCTCCACAAACCCCTATGCTCGGTGCGAGCTATGCTGTTAAACGGAAAATTCCATGATGGTCATTTCGTTTGAGTCGAACGTTAGAGTAGGCTGTCAATTTAAACCTTGTTTGGGGAAAAATGAAGGGTCTCGCCCTGAGTTCTTAATATTAGTAATAGTAGTATTGAATATTAGTATTAGTTCTCATAAAAAGGAATCATATTTGTTGTGCAGTCCACTAGACGGTTTTTCCCTCTCCACTGTTTTGCTTGGTCTATTCAGTTTAGTCTGACAAAGCATTGATTGTTTCATAGATTCAATATTTAATATACTATTCTTTAACATACACTCTGAACCCAAGACTGAAATTGACTCTCATTTGGCATTTGACCGTTCAGCTGTATCTTGGCCAGCTGTGAATCGTTGTATCAGTGTTCTATGCACAGAATAGTAAACAAAAGGAAAAAAAAAACACGGACAGTTGTCATTTTCTGCACATCTGGATCCGGTCGCCAATGGTATGACATCAGACATGAACTAGTGTCACACTGCAAGCTGCAAACTTCTCCAGTGACAATTGCCCCTCCAAATCTACAGTTAATCTAGAAACAGTGTGCGTCAGGCGCACCGGAAGAACACCTGGCAACCGGTGTGCAGTTTTCTGTTGGAAATCGTCTGATCTCCAAGCCACACTGACAGCAAACCTCCTAGTACGTTTTGAACCTGGGGCACGTTTAATCGTTTAGTGAGCTTCCTACAGAATGGCTCAAGAACCTAAATATTAAACATCGTCATCTTTTTAAAGGGGGTGAGATTGCAAGCGAGAAACACTTCATAATCACCTTGAGACTTTAGGGGAGTTCCAGGACAGCCAAACATGACTCTGTTTTTCCTATCGCCTTTATAACGAGGCGAAAAAGCTGCAAACAACCCACATAGGAAAGTGTTGCTCTATTATTTCCAGCTGTTTGTCAGCCTGTCTACCTTATTTAGCTCAGCCTGACTGAAACTAAACTACTGATTTGTTATAATTCGGATTTATCTGCTGTTTTATATTCATTTTAGAGACGAGGTCTGTTAATGGGGAAACAAATTGGCCCATTTTGCATCGATTTCTGCTTTGGGTGGCAGTAGCATGTGGTGTTTATACAGTATGTGGGCATTTTGGCTGCTGGCCACGTGTCAATTTAGAGCAGATAAATAGGAGGAAACACAGAGTTAGCCATCAGTTCTATAAAAGTTAGATCGATACCAGCTCCAGAGTACAAGTACAAGGCAAGTTTATTTGTATATGGTTGCGATTTAAATCTTTACGTAAAGAGGAAAAAAAGCATAATTGGGTAAATAATAATAATACTGTAGATTTCCCTTTAATAAAACAGCAGTGGTGGAGAGAGAAGGGCAAATATGCAGCTTTAGAAACAAGCCCCAAAAACCTGCAGCATGCACCTACCAATATATGTAAAAGACTTTATAGAATGATAAGCCCAAAGTTGCTTATTTCTTTGTCAAACAATGCCAAGAACACACAAAAGGGATAACGCAAAAAAACAATTATTCAAGCGTTTAAGAGGAAAAAAAAAAACCAATACTGAAAATGTCAAGTTTATTTCTATAGCAGTTATTACAGTGAAGCATTGACTCACAGCACCGTTACAGTATCAGGTTATGATCTAGGGCCAATCCCAAATTGAGCAAGCATTTGAGCGACAGTGGCAAGAAAAAAAACTCCCTAAACATTATAAGAAAGAAACCTTGGGAGCACCAAGGGTCAAAAGCTGGACCCAAAATGTACACAACATCCAGAGAATCAAATGCAATTTTGCTCAAGAATGCGTGAAGCTGAGGGGAGGCGAACAATGTGAAGCTATGATAGATGGGGTAGTAGTTCCAGCAATAATTTAAAAACTCACAAAAGCTCACAAAAATATGGGGATATTTCATTATGGGAGATTTCACTTTGAAGTGTCCCCTAATTTTTGTGAGCAGGATACTTTACCCCTACTAGAAGCAGCATTTTAGTCTCTATTCTGTATCTAACCAGAAGCCAGTCTAAAGATTTTGGAACTGGAGTAATGAACTGTGCTAGCTTTAGTAGCCATATTCAGAAGGAACTGTAGCTGTTTAATTGTCTTTTTGGGACGTCTGGTTAAGAGAACATTAACACCCTCTTGGAGATAAAGCATGGATGAGTCAGTGGATCGTGTTGGGACACCAATCGCTTAATTCTGGCTATTTTTAAGATGATAAATGGCTGTTTTTGTGATGGTGAGTCTATTAGAACGCCTAGATTTCAGACCTGGTCTTCTCCAGAGGCTAGATGTTGACTAATACAAATTCTCTTCTCTTTGTTGCCACCTGTCTCTGCCTTGCTCTGAGAGGCAGCCTGAAGACCGTAGTCAGTGGAAATTTACCCAGTCTTGCTCACCTGGACATGTGTGTCAGCGCAGTTTGGGTTCTTCGTATCAGCAGCAATAACGCACGTTTATCCGGGGCAATTAGCCAGCAAGCTTGGGCAATAAAAGAGTTCAGCTTCAAATGCATGCGCTTGTGCCGGGAGCCAGGTAGCACACACAAACAGACGGCTGTATAATTCTGAATCTGTGCATGCAGCATTTTGTGTGTTCAGGAAAATGTACCTGGATTAGTGTCGCGTCTTCATGATGCTGCATTTTGAACATGCAAACCGTGTCTCCAGCTAATTTGAGTGGGATTTAGGTCAGGAACTGAATTATGGCTGCCCCGTGCCGAGTTCTGCCCCACTTCGTTGGCTGGCGTCCTTGGTTTCTTCACTTGCAAGCTCTTTATTTGACACTGTGGCCACGTTTGGGTATTGCTTTCGAAATTTTCTCACACCCGGAGCAGTTGTGATTAGCACAATCCGATTTTTCCAAACATTTATGAGGTCTGTTACTTCATATCCTGCCACTGAAAACGTCCCTCACTGCTGCTGTCTGTTCTCCCTTTTTTTTGTAGCACACGTTCATGACGGTAAGTTGGAATGACGTAAAAGTTAAACGAATTCTGATCGGGTTGCATCGTATCTGGATCGGATCGGTATCGAATTTCATTAGAACATTTACCTGTCCCAAATTGGAACTGCCTGATGCCCCAAATGCCTGATGCCCCAAACATAACTGTGTCAAATTGGACGTGAGCCAGTTTCGACACCTTTCCATGTGATCCATGGGTGATGAACCAAACTGATTTGCGAATGGTTTAAACCACGAGTGCCCAAAACAAAACAATCAGGTTCCACAGCACTATTGAAAGCATCTTACCCTTACATTTCTACCCTTTTTTATCCCTACCAGGTGACTCTAGGAGGTCGGGGTTGTTCCAGGAATGGTTATAAACTAGCACATGCAGTTTTGCCTCATGTTTCTCCAGCTGCACTTACTGTTCGCAGCATGACAGTTTTTCTAATATATAGTCACAGTAATATAATCACATAAGTTTCCTTCCTGCATTTAATCGGGAGGGGACGTCGGTGTGACTTTTAGTGTGAATTTGGTGGTAAGCGACCCTGTGAGCTCTGGTGTTTGATCTTTGATACTAACAGTTCAGTACTGGATATAAACAACATGGGCCAAAGCATCGCAGAAACCCAAGTTTGAATCTTGGCCCCTTGCCTGGCCTGGACTGGCACTGCACAGACACGACTGGCCATGTTTAAAGGAGACGAGGCCAGATGACGGGTCGGGTTAGGCATTGAATGCATTTTATTGATTCCAATTCTGATTTCAAATTTCCTTATTCCCGATTCCAAAATGGAGAAAAAAAATTCTCCTGATGTTTAGGTATAAAGAATATATATATATATATTTCAGCTTCAAAAGTAATCATTTTGACCTTCCTACTCATAAGTAAAAATCTACCACAACCTCATCTGGAACCGGATTCACAAAAGTAACTTTCAATAAGAAAGTTTTCTTAAATGTTCTTTTTTTTCATGACTTCATTCTTGAGAGAATTTTTTATCCTTTAAATGGTTCCTTACCATTTTTTTCTTAGCGCTTTTCTTGAGAACAATTCCAAGAACAAGACGTATACTTGATTTCAAAAATGTTAGCATTACGATAGCCTCACCCAGACCAAACATTAAATAGTTTAGTTATTGGAAATAAGGCCTGCATACTTTTGCTTTTCACTCCATAATTATTGTATTTTCCAAGTGATATTTATTGTTTGCTCTTCATTAAAGCTTAATTGTGCTGGAAATGGCAGTGAATGCAACATTCAACATGGCCTACATAACAAAACAATGAAGCTATTAAGAAAATAATTAGGATTTGAGAACACTTGATCAAGAATTGCATTTAAGAACATTCTCCTGAACTTTGTTGTTTGAGTCTCATTATTATCAGTCAGGATGGCTCCAAACACAACCGTTTTAAAAGCACACCTACGGGAAATGGAAGTGCTGAAACCCTGGATCTCACGTTTATGTTTATAGATCATGGGAAGTGCTGGATCCATGAAAGCCAGATGCAGACTGACCTCCGCATGACGCCTGTTTGTCCTGAGCGCCGGTTTACCTTAAATTAATAAACACCGAGCTGACAGGCAGCCGCAGCTGACGTCAAAGAGGCAAACGGGGGCCGGGGGCCGGTGGTGGGGAGGGGGAATTGGGCGGCTGTGTGAGAAAGCGTAGTGAAGACGTACTCTGGCTTTTCTTCATCCACAATCCTCCCTCTTCTTCCTCTTCCACGGCTGTGTGCGCCGTTTCACTCCCACGCTCGAGCAAACAGAGACCAGGGAATCCAAACAGCATGGCGGTCCCACGCCACAATCTGATTAGACAAGGCATGCCACGTTGGGTTGCCAAATCGAACCTGAAGTGAACGAAGGGCCTTTTCACGCCCTCCACTCCCCAGTAAGATGTCTGGATCAAACCGGTCCGAGTTCTCTGGTGAAATCGGATGCGCGGGCCTACATGTCAGGACCTCACTCTTCTAGTGGCTACGCACAAGGCAACACCAACATGATATCCTCCATTGGTGAGGCTGAGGGGCTACCACAGGACGGCTAAAGTTACCACATGGGTCACCTTGTTTCCTCAGCAGCAGACGTTTAATTAACTCACTGCTGAAAGTTTGTTTCCTTGAGCCAGATCTTGCATGTCTGCGAGTGTCTTGCTCTGGCCCCAGTTAGCCATTTGATACGTGCCTTACCCTATCACATTATCCTTATATAACCTGGCCGGCAGTTCCAAAACTCCTTGGAGCAGTAAAGGTTTAACCCGACCGGTGCCTTGTTCTAACTCTTTAAGTATTATTTGAATGTGGGCTCTTAATCCTGCTGCTATTTTTATGCCGCTTCATCATGTACACGGCTCTGGAGTGATAACGCTGGAGAGTGAAGTCGTCTCACACATCATCGTCTCCTCTGTCTCAGGGTTTTGGTCCGGCTGACAGGCTCTTTTCAAAAATAGTGTATTGACATAAGAGGAGTTGGTCATCTAGTGGAATTGGTTAGCGATCTTGTCGATGCACTGTTCACGCTGGCAGCTGGTTTTTATTCGGTTTAAGTCTTGCGCGTTTTGGTCATTTGAGTATTCTTTGGTTTGGTTTAGTTTGACTCGAAAACCAAAAACATTTGACTCTACTTTGAGTCCAGTCGATGACATTTCGAAAAACATTTAGAAAGATTGTAGTATTTTGTTTGACCCATGTTTAAGGTCTTAGAGGTAGTAATTATTGCTAACTTTATGAACAACCGTGCCAAAGCTATGTTACTCTTCATAACGTGTTAACGTCCAAAAGTTTGGAAGCAGTATGGCCACTGCTTTTTAAATGCCTTTTTGAAGCATTTTTTAAAAACGTCTCTCTACCATCTCAAATGCACCGAGTGAGAAGCCGTGGTTCAGGGTCTGCGTTTTTGATGACATGCCGATGAGCTAAATATAAAAAATAGTGCAGCATTTGTTTTCGTAAACAGTTAACAGAATTAACACCCAATTATCTCAGTGACCCAATAATGGCAGTCTCCTGGCAACCATGTGAATATTCTCTCTTCGGTTTGAGTCGTTAGGTTTGTTTAGGGTTCCCCTTACTGTAAGTAGCTGCTCTTAATGTTTTTGTGTGTCGGTGTAAGGAGTTTGTTTAGATAAGAGGCTGCTCTTTGTGTTAGAATAACAAATCTGCTGCTGTTTTAATCAAATCCGGGTCACAGTCAGCTCTGTTACCTACTAATATAAAGAAAGACCTCCGAAATGCAAAACAAATCTCATTACAAAAAGAGAAAGAAACACAACAGCAAGCAAAAACACAACACAAGTTAAAAACACAACAGCAGGCAAAAACACAACACAAGTTAAAAACACAACAGCAAGCAAAAACACAACACAAGTTAAAAACACAACAGCAAGCAAAAACACACCAGTAAGTAGAAAAACAACACAAGTTAAAAACACAACAGCAAGCAAAAACACAACAGCAAGCGGAAACACAACAGCAAGCGGAAACACAACAGCAAGTTAATAACACACAAGTTAGTAACATAATAGCAAGTTAAAGCAGAAACACATCAACAAACATGACAACACAACAAAGAATTTGCAAATAAGATGGAAACACAACAATGACTATAGCAAATACGAAACACAAACATCATTTGTTTTTATATGTTATTGTTATGTTTTGTACTTCAGGGTTTCCGTGCCTTAGGCCAACATGGTCTATGTTTTTAAAGGAAAATGAGTGCATGTTTTAAGAGCAAACACTGCTGTTGTGTCTTTTGGTGTATGAACCTCAAGCCAGTACTTTCTTTGCCAGCACTGAATGTCACCACAAGCAGCAAACGCCAAACTGAACCACATAGAACCTTGAACTCTGTTAGGAGCTCTACAAATAGAATAAATAAACAGACCTGACCTGGACCATAAATACACAGAAACGACTTTTTTCTACATTGTCTAATCGAGGTTTTCTCACGAGTTTTCGTTTTTCTCTGGGGTAAAGACCTTTGCCATTGTTGTGGTCCCCACATGAAACTCTTTATTGCATGGACTTCTCATTAAGATGTCTCCTGGTTGTCTTCTAGGCAAGCCCCGCTGGATGGAGTCCATAGGGTAGAATTCAGACCCACCACTAGGATTGTATATCACAGTTGGGTTTGGGAGCTGGGGTGGGTGGCTGGATATACAAAGAGAAGTCTCTTTAGGGACGATGTGCACCTGCTGTATGTTCCTGCAGCCTGAGTGCCGTTATGCACTCTTTATGCATTATCAGCTGCCCCTTATTTACATTTCATGCCCTAGTTATGCTTGATGACCATGTGCCTTATTTGCTCCGGTTCACCCGTCAGGCCAGCTGTTCAGTAATCTGCTTTGTTTTTGAAATCCCTAAACCGATTCACTTTTCCTGAACTTTGGATGGGGCAAAAGTCCAGATTCACCTGGTGAGCAGCCGCTGTGTTTGTTGCCTCGAGCCACTTCGTCTCAGCTGAGGGAACACTGGCATGTGTGAGCAGTAGAGCATGCGGCAGGTCCCACACCAAGTTCTGATTCCAGTAAACACTTTCCTCTATCTCTGATTAACCACGTGCTTAGACACTCATTGGCAAAGAAAAATAACATAACGAGAATGGGTTGTTGGGAACAATTAAAATGTCTGAATATTAGTGACTACAATATTAAAGTGAAAGGATTCATTTATTGGGGAAGCTGTACAATTGAAGGGGGGCTCTAGTACCCTGTTGGGCTGCCTCTAGCCTGAATACAAGATACAAGAGATATGAGTAGGCATGGAGGTATACGGGTTCCTTGTGGAATTCTGCTCACATTTGCCAGCATTTGCAGCTGAACCTGTAGATCCTGCACACCTTGTAGTGCTGGGGGAGACATTCCTGGGAAACCCTAAATGTGTGTGGGTGAGGTGAAAGCCTCTCTCATGAGAGGCAACAGGCGTGACCGCAGGATGTCCTGCACATGTCGCTGAGCTGTTAGGGTCCCTCGTATCTGTACTAGGGGTGACCGACTGTCCCATGCAATGAGTCCCCAGGATTAAAATGCTACCACCATTAAAAGATAAAAGATATGATTTCTTGTTCTCTGTTCCACTGCAAGGGAAGGATGCCGTTGCCGGCTGTCAATGGCAGGACACATAATGGGAGTATGGGACCTTTTTCAAATTCTGTCAACTACACAGAATATCTTCCAATGAGACACTCTTCATGAATGTCAGTGATCTCTCACCAAGAGGGACACTACTCAAAAGTATCCTTAACTTTTGAGCCACTTAACGCCCTCTGGTGGTAAGACCCAGTGTTTAATCGGTCCACACCTGTGATCATTTGGGTAGAAAGAACTGCGTTAGTTCTGCTTTTTTTTTTTTGTTAACAGTTAGTCTTGTCTGTATTTTCAGTATTGACTGAAAGGCTTAAACCTAAAATGTGCGATTGGATTTCCAATGTAACTACCCCCAGAGGAGTCTGGAAAGAAAAAGAAAGACACAGGGGAGCAGACTGGATGTGGCTGCTGTTGCCAGATTTCCATCAAGAGCGGACAGGATGTGCATGAAGATAAGAGGAAGGAAAGCCCAAGTTCATTAAGCTCCTTGGTTATTTTGGGAGTCTTTTGTTTCTGTTCCTTAACAGCAGGACTGTTTGCTTTGGTTTGTTCAGAGCCGACAGCTGATACTCTGCAGGTTATCGTGTTGCTATTCAGGCGAGCGGATTGACTTTTCTGAGGATGTGTCTGACCTATAGACCTTTACCTGTAGGGGTCAGTCTGTATCTACACTCCCTATGTGTGAAAGAGCGGGTGCCCTAATACAAACTCCGTCGCTTGGGATTCATGATTTTGGTGCCAACTAAGCTGCCGGTCCTGTGTTATCATTAGGATGCCAGTCAACTTTTAACGAATAATACCACTTACAAGCGAACAAAGTGCCTGAGTATCACATGACAGCTTTGAGAGAGTATGGTCAAAGTATAAATAAGTAAAACTGAATCATGAATGGGAAGAATGCAACCTCTTAAAACGAAAGAGAGACAAAGCTGAAAAGCAAAGCTTCTGAAAGAGGAGCTTCTTCCTACATTATAGCTTTATCGGTATGAACGAATACACACTCACCAGTCACTTTATCTGTTTCTTGACAGCCTTTGTTATTCCTCTTTACTCCCCTTTAGTTCTCTACTGGTCAGGACCCCCACAGGACCCCCACAGGACCCTCACAGGACCAGCACAGATCAGGTCCTATTTGGGTGTTGGATCATTCTCAGTTCTGCACTGACAATGATGTGGTGGTGGTGTGTTAGTGTGTGTTGTGCTGGTTCGAGTGGAGCAGACACAGCAGTGCTGCTAGAGGTGTTACACTTAAGCAGTGTCACTGCTGGACCGAAAATAATCTACTAACCAAAAATGACCAGCCATCGGTGGGGGTGGTAGGACTGTGGTGGCCTAGTGGTTGAGATACTGGACTATGGACCAGAAGGTCCAGGGTTCAAATCCCACCCCTGCCACAGTTGGGTCCCTGAGCAAGGCCCTTAACCCATCAATGCTTGGATGGTAAGACTTTACTAATTGTAAGTCGCTCTGGATAAGGGTGTCTGCTAAACGACATAAATGTAAATGGTTCTGCCTGTAATTTTCTCAGAGGAAATGGGAGGAAAATGCCAACTTGGCTAATCAAATCACATCGTTAGCTTCTGAAAGTGGAAATGACCCCAGGACCTGACATCACTGTAGTCCCGTATGAATATAGCTTAAGTGTGCTTCAAGGGAGGCTCTTACTTTAAAGATACCAGAAGTGCAATTGGTGTCTCTAAAGTGTCCCTTAGTGTGTGACTATGTGTGACTGTGTGCGCACCCTACGATGAATTGGCAACCCATCTAGGGTTGTTCCTGCCCTTGCAAAGTGTTTGGGGGGGTTGGTGGGGTGTCCAGAGTCTCTGGTCTGCAAGTGGGAGATAATGGATGGATGGACACTGGGGATGAGGGAGAAAAGTGACTGATCCAGACCGAAATCACACAGTGGCTCCTGCAAAAGAGGAAATGACCCCAGGTCCTTGACGTAATTTCAGTCCCGTTCGGATAGGGCTTAAGAGTGCTTCAGGGGAAGCTTCCAAGTGAGGAGGCCATACTTTAAAGGACTTAGTGTGACAAGAAAATAGAAGGATAAAACACAACTACATTTACCCTTATCTCTATTATTATAGAGATGGACTATAATAACAGCAACATGCCCTTCCCGAGCTTTGTACAGCTCAAACCTGTCTCAGAAAGACTTAAGCAGTTCTGAAGCTTACAGGTCCCGGACTGCGCTTTCAATGTTTTTCTTTGGATGTTGTCATCATGGAGCTAGCGAACTCTGTGAGGATGTTTTGCCTGGAATTGACGTTCGCCAGTGTTTTTGTATGGCTAAGGCATGCAGGCTCATGCTCCCTTTCGCAGTCTAAAGCAGAGGTTAATAAATACTTATTAAATCTGTTAGTCAGAATCAGATGAGCACCAAAAGGCATTCAGGCCAAACACTGCCTTTAATTCACGCACGTTTTTAAAGTTACAGGGCGTTCTCCGGCGTTAGTCGTTCCTTCACCGTTGCCTCTTGCGTGCAGAGTTGCTTAAGAGTTCGTGTTTACGATATGGCTGTAATTTTCACGAGGGCAGCTGGTTCATTTGGGCATCGTGGCCATTGTGAAGGTCTGTTTATGAGCGCGTTCCCATGACCACCTCTATTTTACGTCTGAATCATCAGACCCTGAGATATAGCTAATGGCCAGCGGTGCGCTTCCAGCGATAAAAGCAGGTGATGGATGAGAAATGGAGTGCAGGGCAGCTAGGAGGTTTCCAGTAAATCAATCAGGGATATTAACAGCTCGTTCTATCATTCGAGGGGTTCGACACTATTCAGGGTGGAATACTTAGATGGCCAGGGCACAGTTTTTAAAAACTGCAACTTACAATAGGTGCTCACGGAACAGTGCAAAACGAGCAGCTGATAACAAAACAGCTCTGCCACTCGAAACAAAAGTCGACATCTGACAAACATTATAGATAGGTTATGTGCTCAGCGGTGTGTGATCAGCATAACAGCGAGGGGTGTCTTGCAGGATGTACTTGGTGTACTTGTGCGTAATATCCAGGAGGGGTGCTGCCGCTTCATATAAACTCCTATAAAAAAATAGGGCCTTAAGTATGTGCCACCTCATCCCCATTTTTTTTGTATTACCCAAATTACCGAAATGTACCGTTCTTAGGCATGATAGTCACTCCGTAAATATAAGAATTTAAATCTCCAGTGCATGATTACTGGATTTACACATAAGATCATCCAGAATTTCCAGCAGGCTTGAAATGAGAAGCGCCCCGGCGGTTTAACCGCCCGGTCGAACTTGGTCACCTCTCTAAAATTGGTCATGACTGGAACGCTGGGCTGTAAATTGTACGGTCCACCACGCTTAACCGGCTTATTTTTGCAAGTCAGCCTACCCAAACAGCAGACCTGCCGGAAATGTGTTCTGGGGTGAACGTGACATGGAAAATTCGGCTTTTCCAGTGTGTCATTTGGTAGGCGAGCAGTGTACCGGTTTACGCTGGATTTCATCCAGTGTTTGCAAATAGACTTCTCATGGAAAATGGGCAGGTATTGCGGTTTGTTCTGAAGAACATGCAGGGCTACTTCCTGCTGAGCAATGTTTACTGTAGTAACAGTAAAGAAAACAGCTGATGTCGTCGTGCATCTGTCCGGCAGGGCCCTGTCGGTTGGGCTAATCACCAAAAAAGTGTAATGTAGACTGAATGGACCGGATCATTTCCAGCACTTGCATTTTGAATACTATCAGGGGTTCATGGGTATTTGCACGGGACATCCAGATCGTTTAATGCTTATTCAAACTGGTATTAGGTTTCTTAATATCACTGTGAGCTACTGATTCGTCTGAATCAGCCCTTGCAAGGCGGGTTATACTACGTGTCTGAGAGTGGATAGCTAAACCTCTGAGTCATGTATTGGTCCCTGGCAGTCCTTACTAGCGTGACCCTGGGTGCTAATCAACTCGATGCGTGCCAAGCACGTACACATATACACACATGGACATAAGATTACAGTATACACAGAGCATTCTCAGCAACACACACCCAGAACCACCATTAAATGCACTGTCTTGCCATTTTCTGGCAGCACACCAGGCAGAGGGAGCGCTCAAACTTTTGGGCATCCTGTATTTGGTATTCAGTAA
>JAUZST010026845.1:0-30394 GCA_034779995.1 Parotocinclus haroldoi | reverse complement strand
TCTCTCTCTCTCTCTCTCTCTCTCTCTCTCTCTCTCTCTCTCTCTCTCTCTCTCTCTCTCTCTCTCTCTCTCGCACATTAACGCCCACTCCAGACTCTGGGTTATTTCTGATCTCTTATAAAACCTTCTGAAGACCTGCAGATCCTCCACACTCGGCTCAGGGATGAGAAGATCCAGCTGGATCCGAGTTTGTTCTTGGTAAAACACGGATGAACTGTTCTTCTCCCGAGCGCCAACTTCCCATTTACTTTCTCCAAACCTCCAGGCCCATCCGAGACCGGGATCAGCGCTAAAATCCCTGCATTTCCATCCATATTCTGGATTATACTGGTTTATCTTTATCTGCATCTGGTGATACTGGTGATCATTCTCGCACTCTTCCATCATCCTGTACTGGTCAACAGAACCCCCGGCATACCAGCGTCTCATACTGGTGGCCATTCCGCCGTTCCAAAATCCCATGCGAACGCACCTTCCTAGACTGGTCCCAACATACCCGATCCTGATCCCATCATCCTTTACTGGTGACCATCACACCCATTATACCAGCACCCCGGAACTATTCCAGAACCTCCAGTAGCACGTTCCAGAATCCCATACTGGTGTCCATGAATCCCACGCGGCCTTCATCTCATGGCCACCAGGTGGTACACCAGGTATAAGAAGTTCTGGAAGATTAAGCATTCAGGATTTGAAGGACTGGGGGCGTTGTGGAGGTGAAGCGAACGCAGAAACGCCTGCATCTCATGAAGGCTGAGCTCAGCCCTTACGTCACCATCACGCCGACCGGACAGGTCCATCAGCCAGAGCATGACTCGATTTCACAGAGCGAAACGCTGAGAGCTCTTACGTTCACCACGAACCGTTCCACCGTGGAGGGTCAAAACCACATCGGTTCAACCTAAGTGCGTCTCATTATAATCGGCTTTTTCCTCACCCTGGCTAAAACGCTGACCCTCCCTGGAAGGACCGGCGCTCTTGTTTGGATCTGGATCTTATGGCTTTCCTTTTTTTTTTAAATAAATAAATAAATAAATTACGCTCAAGAGCAAGAAGGAAGAGGAACAGGGACGCTGTGGTCACCTCACAATCCCACACACAAACATTACATAAGAGACGAGCTGCAGAGGCTTTTCATATGCACGTCCACATCCGTATGCAGCGCGCGCACACACACACACACACACACACACACACACACACGCGCACACACGCACACACGCACACACGCACACACACACACACACACACACACACACACACACACACACGCACACACACAGCCTTAGAGAATCCATTCGGGATTAAACAGCTCAGTGATTTCTGATCAGTTCAGCTCCATATAAAGTGCAGAAACCCTTGGGTCCGGACCCTTGGGTGTGGGTTTGGGGTTTCTCGGGACCGACTGCAGGCAGATGCAAGACGTCCTTTCACTTGAAAAAAAAAAAAAGGGACCAAACACCAGCCTGCACTAATAAATAGCTGCTGCAGAAGATTTTCTCTTAACGTTCGCGATCAGATAATCGGACTCTTCGCGACCAGCCAATTATCTCACAGAAGGGCGTGACGCAGCCATCAAACTCCATTGATTACATAATGTAATCCTCCGTGCCTTCAGGTCTGTGTCTGCGCTCAACCCCGGGGTTGCCAGATCCTGCGAGCGAAACAAGCCCCCAGCTGTTTTTAGACAAGGCTTTGCTTTTAGAGTTCTGCTCTTTTTGTTGCTCGATCGCCCCTGGAAAGGGGAACGACGGCCGTAACTCTTTGGAGACGTTTTGCAACCGCCTCCCAGCCCAGCGGGCGTCGAGAGAGGGTTTGCGATCCTGCCGTCTCCTCTCTATGATCGACGCTTGTTGCCCAGGCATTCAGAGCCTCGATGCCTCCCACGCACAAACAGCACCCCGAGCGAGCCCCAGCGCTTCGACGCGGGGCCGTCCGATCTGCTCGTCGGAGGGTCGCGTGTGTACGGGGCTCACGCTCTGAATCCTAATCCAGCGCGTAGAGGTGGCGACGTGTGGGAGCGCAGTGCTTCTGAGGCGGCTTATGCAATCCTTTTTTCTGCACCATTTCACCCCTACGGGACGGGGGTGTGGCTTACGAATCCTCGGGGGAATAAAGGGTCAGAGCTTCTGCAACCCCCGAAAATGGTCCATGTGAAGACAACCTAAAGAAAAACCTAAAAGGACCTCCTGGAGAACCAAATAAGGGCCTTGGAAGAAAAAAAAAACATCTTCACCTCAAATCAACCTTAAACTATCCTGAAGAACCCTAAAAACCCCAGAATAAAGGCAAAAGGAGAACATGGGAAGAAGCACCCTAGAAGAAAACGGACCCTAACCCTTATAACAACCGGAGAACGGGAAAAAATAAAACAAGAAAAACACATTGAGGAACCAGATATAATCCATAAAAGCCCCTCAGAAAGCCCCTCAGAACCAAGAGGAATCTTAAAACAATCCAGAAGAACCCCGTTCCAGGCCTGGACACCACACCGATTAAGATCTGCAGCTTAGAGGTACAGCTGTGACCGAAGTTCTGCAGTGGGACATGTGGAAGGGGGCCAGAACGCTCTGAGCCGTGATCGTCCCGACAGATTTTAACGTGTTTCGATCGAGGGTGCCAAAACTTTTGCACGAGCCTGCCTGACACGCTGCGTCATTAACAAATCCAGCCCCAGCCCTGGTGTGATTACTTAATCCTAAACCAGCAGCGGCTCAACCTTTAGGCGTGCCAAATAAACAGAACGTAACTGAAGCACCTTCCCAGATCTGTGTAGCTCACCGGAGGGTTCAGGAACAGGAACTCTTCACTGCTCACTCAAATACAGAACAACATAGAGAACAAATCCCGAGTAACCCAGGAGGAAGCGTGTCAGAATCCTCACTCAGCCCAACCAGGAAGGAAAAACATGGAAACAGACACCAAACAAAAACACTGTAAACCCTAGAGAACCTGCCAACACACCGAAAAACAACGAACAATCTCCCCCGAAAACCAAGTGGAACCCTAAAGTAACCCAGAGAGAAACTTCCCAGGAGAACCCTGAAGAAAAAAAAAACCCCAATGACGCTCGTGGAAGAACCCTGAACAAAACTGAAACCCCTGAGAAACCTTACAAAACCCAAAAGAATTCCTGGAGAAAACAGTAAAAAGCTCAGACATTCCAAATAATACACAAAAAATCCAGAAGAACCCCAAACGAAAAAACAGAGCAGCCCTTAAAATAACAGAAAGCCAAAAAGACCCCCCCCCCCCCTTCTGATTATCCTCATGAACACACGTTTTCTTATAGCAACACTACTGTTTTTAGTTTCAATTCTGTGATTTCTTGTCACATTGTATGCTGAAATGTTTTCTTTCACTATTAAACGTAGCTGTGTTCTACTGTATGTGATTAGTGATCTATGAATATGGTATGTTTTCGACTGCATTTCTTTGAAGTTGTCAGTTCACCACTATCCTTCCAGTTCCCAGAACCCAGTTCCAAGAATTTCAGCAATCTTTTCAGTGATTTCTTTGGGTGCTGCAGATCAATAATTGCCCCTAGTTTTTTTTCTACGGCTACTGGAAACATCTTCCAACATGGCTGTTTAAGATCCGAAACACTAAACACAATGGTTTGGATTAAAATACACTGCTCACAATAATTGGGGGATATTTCAAAAATCTCCTAATGAATGATTTTTGTGAGCAGCATAGATTATTTTTACATGGCACAAAAAATAATATATATATATATATTTAATTATTATTATTACTTTTTGATCAAGAGAAATCCCTTATACATTCTGTGTATTATGAGCACTTTTAGAGTAATAATTTTGTTGCAACTTGATCTGAAGTCCCATATTGTTGCATTTCCCAAGAGGCATGTGATAAGTCTGAATAAGAAAGGGTTCATGTGTTATGATTAGATTGCATTTTGACAGGTCTGTGCACAATTTCCTTGTGCAAGAAGTCACCCTGTCCCGAGTGAGTTAAACCTGTCCTGCAACATTACGGTCTTTAATCCAGTGATCTCACCAGATGCACCTAAACCCATTTTGTTATCAAAGTTCATTACAAGAACTGTCACTTATTCTGCATGCATCTGTCTGCACTTTTTTCATGTTCTCCATTTAACATGACCTGCAGTTCTTCTGTGATCTTTGTGCTGTGGTATTGCCACTTGATTCACAAACATGTGCATGAAAAAAATGCCCATTTGCCAGATTGTCTGAATGTTGTGAGGAAGCTCTGTATTATAAAGAATCACTTTAATAGATAATCACTTTAATAATAATTTTCACTTACTATCCATTTTGTCAGTTCTACTTGCTATATTGATTCAATTTGCCCTCCAATAACAGACTATAGTCCATCTGTTTCTCTACATACTTTTTTTCAGTTTTTTGCTCGCAAGGACCACCACAGCTGGTACTATTGGATCAGACATAGCAGTGCTGCTGGAGTTTTAAACACTCCATTCACTCTCTTTGCCCTAGGCACATTAGACTACCATATTTCGCCACCTTGTAGATGTAAAGTTGGAGGCAGTAGCTCATCTGCTTTTAAACACAGTATATAACCCTTATCACACAGTATTCTGGTGACTGCACATTTTTGCACTGCAAAGAAACAAGAAAATCACATTGTTGCCTATTGTCCTGTAGCCCATCCCAGCCTTGTGCAGGTCTACAATTGTGTCTCTGGTGTTCTTAGACAGCTCTTTGTTCAAACAGGTGCAGTTAGTACAGGTAATGAGTGCAGAATATGAAGGCTTATTAAAAAAACAGATCTGTGAAAGCCAGAATTCTTGCTGGTTGGTAGGTAATCAAATATAATGCAAATAATTTGATTTTCCAGATTTTTTTTAGTCTGTCTCTCATCGAGGTGTACCTATGATTTTCCCACTTTATGCACTGCCTACGAATTCCAGTACGCAGTTTTCTCTGTCATGCCGACAAAAGTGTGAACCGTTAAACCACATGAACCATGTCGATGTTTAGCAGGCAAGTCAATATGGAGCAATGATTTTTCTTGGGGTGATTGACAGGAGGACAAATGCTGGTGCTTGCCATGTCAGAAGACTCCTGAACCTAGCGAGTAATTAGTAATGCACACCCTTAAGCTGGCATTTTTCTACTACTGCTCCCACTGGAAATAATTCATAAAAAATAATTCAACTTATTGAAGAAAGCTAAATCACCTTTACCGTTCCACCATTACAAGTCCATAAAGAATTCAGTTAAGTTTGTGTCCAGTATCAAACTAGATTAGCATACACTGATCAGCAATGACCTTAAAAGCACTGGGAGGTGGCGTGAGTAACATTGATAGTGTGACGCTCTGGGCAGTGTTCTGCTGGAAAACTTTGGTTCCTGGCATTCACATACCACCTATCTTCATGGTAACAGTATTCCTGAATGGCAGTGGCCATTGTGGATATTGTGCACAGCCACACTGCAAAAAATATTCATGAATGGTTTTAGGACCTTGACAAAGGGTCAGAGTGGCCTTAAATCCGCAGATCATAGTTTATGCACTGCAATGCAGACATCTACAGGATGTGTTTTTCTAATATTTTAAAATCCACTTCTGACTTGATGTTTATTATTTTGCACCATTTCCACCTGGCTTGTGGTAAAATAATTTGCCAGACTGGGTCACAGCGTTGAAGTTGTAAATCTTCAACTGGGAAGCTTTCATTCGTTTTATGGTGTCATGGACGTTTTGGGTGCTGCTGGACCGCTGTAATTCATCTGCTGTTTCTTTCCATGCTGCGTTCCCTTTTCCCTTTTCCCTTGTCACGAAAACTTGTACATAAACAACCCATTTTTCTGCCGTCACCGTTTCACAAACAGGTCTTTGAATGACATGTTTCATTTTTGTTTTTCATTGCCACACTGTATGTGTACCTATTCACTGAATTTAATCCATTGCGGTCCTTCTATTTGTACCAATGCTATTCTAATCCAAAATCTCTCACGGAGGCAGAATGTCAGTCCTCATTGGATGGTCGTCAGGCTCTAACCTGCCATGGTATCATCACAAAAACGCACTCGGCAAGCTTTAGCAGAATTATTCTGCATAAAAAGTGGCTTACGAAAAGAAAAGCAAATACTGCTATCAGTTGCGTCGCAAAAGACCCAGTGCCAGTTTGGGCGGTTGAGAGAGATGGGTTGAAACGACTTTTGAATACTTTAGACCCAATATATAAACTGCGCCTCAATTCAGGGGCTGCATTTTTTTATAAGGACGCCAGCTACGTAGACCATGGTAAAGTTCAAACTGCAGGGAAATAGTCTTTATGGCATATACTCGGCATATGTTGGCTGTGAAGGATCCACTCGTTGGAACCTTGTTTACCAGGGAAAATGAGGGCTATGCTAAAGAATTGCTGCAGCAACATATCGTGATATTTTTCTTATTATACTTGTGCATTTTTTTTTTTTTAGGTGAAGAGCAATCCTGTTTAAATGGATCGTAAACTACGATCTTCCTGTAGATGTCACAACACACTTCTGACTCATAACTAGTGATGTAATATAATGTATTAAGACGACTCTGTTATAACAGCACTTCTTGTATATCAGCTGTTTTTGTGTTTTCTGTGAACTATGTGAGTACTCTGGTAGTCTAGCGGTTAAGGTACTGGACCATGGACCAGAAGGTCTGGGGTTCAGATCCCACCTCTGCCACAGCTGGGTCCCCTGAGCAAGACCCTTAACCCAGAGTCGCTTGGATATCGATCAGAATGTAAAGGAATGTAGATTGGCGTTCTCTTTAACCCTCATACTGGAAGTTATGCACAATTCCAACTTTTGCTATATCTTGTTCTTGGTGACTCCATACTGTGGATCTTGTATCGATTGCATCTTTCCTCCCTGCCCTTCCTCCCCAGGCTCGCTTTATATCTCCAGGCCTCATCTCGGTCACTGCTTATCTTGTGAACGTGTTATTCTGATTTAAAAAAATAATATTGTGAAATATGGTGTGCTCCGTTCTTTCAGCTGGCACCACTTATTAAACAGTGTGGGGAGTCGCACAGCTGTGGCGGCGGAGTCTGTACCTGAGCTTTGAATGGCAGGGCATTGTGATTGCTCATCTGAGTGGGACTGGGGTGGTGGGAACAGCCTCCTCCATCAGCTGAGAAGATGGTGACACACACACACAGAGAGCTAGACAGAAGGCCTAAATGAGAGAAAAAGCAGAGATGGCGAGTGGAAAGCAAGAAACATAAGCTGGACTGTACCAAGCCGTTCTGAAGCGGAGTGACTCAGGAAACAGCGTGGTGTGCCTGTTAATATGTTGCCTGCTATGCAAATTGCTGTCCTTTTAATCAGCTTAAGAAGATGTATGCCGCAATAAAATGGCAATGGAAGGTGCGTCTGTCTAATTACAGTGACACACAATGGGAGCTCCGCTTTAGCTTTAATGAAATAGGGTGAGGTAAAGGTTTAATTAGTGACATGATTAGGCCAATGGTGATGAACCGGATCAGAGAAACTAGACAGTGACAAACCAGTGTGACATTTTATGCTTTCCTTGTCTCAGATTTAGGGCTGTACTACCAATACCAGTCACATCTGCCGTAATAGACTGTGAACTAATGAATAATGTTTGGTTTTGCTTCTAGTCTTATGCTTAGAGTTTGTTACCAGCACCAAAATCATACAGTATTTAACAGGGGATCTAATCCAGAGCAACCTGCAAAATTCTTCTTAGTATTTCTTTCTTAGAATTTTTGTTTTCTTCTTAGTAGACACTATCTGCTCCTAGTACAAGTAAGCAATAACCCAAGATCACATTCTAGCTAAAATCCAGTTAGGATTTGTTCCAAGCAAATATACAAACAGAGTAACATTAAAAAAGATTACACACTCAAGTTCTGGTTCAGTCTTCACTAGCTTTTTACAGTTTAGTTTTTGAGTTTATCTTAAGCAGTATGTGCAGGCCCGAAAAGTCAAAAATGAAACTAGTTGTTAGTGCTTATTTCTGAAATCAGCGCTGTAGAAGTTAGTATGGTTCAACTTCTGGATTATAGTGTGCAATCCAGCCAATATATCTTTATATACCTTTGTTCACTTTCTGTACACAACGAATCCAGTTCAGGGCCATGCGGGGGAGGAGGCTTAACTGGCAGCACAGGGTGCAAAGCCTCCTGAACCCCTTCAGTCCATGTTAGGACACGCACACTCATTTGCTCAGTGGGACATTTTTCAGACACCATTCCAGGGACTGCATCCTACGAAGGTGTGCTCTTCGTAGGCTGTTTAGACCATGGGTAAGTCTGAATCGAAATTAGACACGGCAGGTTTTCACTTTGCATCACAGGACACCGTGTGGGATAGGTTTTTTGAAAAAGGATACATTCGGTGCAGGGCTGGACCAAATACCTTTTTTTTTTCAGTTCCAGATCCTGAGCTCATCACTCGATGGTGTTGTTTAGTTTTTTAAATCAAAGCTACAAAAATCTTCATTATACATATGAGCCATGCAGTAGCCCACTACCCTGTTGCGCAGTGATTAGCATCTTGCTGATAGTGTTAGCGCTTGTTACCCCGGTAACCAGTCCAGCGGCCGAGTGTATTTAAGTTTAATCGCTTACCTGTTCCTGATGCCGTGTTAACTCCGATAAAGAATCTAGCGTTTTCTGTTTTGGTAAAATATGCAAAATGTTGTCCTTGGTTTTACTGTCTGTGTCCTAAATCGATTCTTTTGTTTTCGCCCGTATTATTTCAAGGAAATGCCTAATGTAGCCAAATCTATAGCTCATTGTACGACCGCTGTGCTTTGTTATTTTATTAATCATGTTCAGTGTACCTGATCACGGAATGCTGATAAGCTTATATGCGGGCAATCACAAGATTTGCCTGGTTCAAAGCATTTTCTTCCTTTGTGTTTTCTGTATTCAAAGTTTGAACTATTTTTATCCGTTACATGCACATACAAATAATGTCTGGTATTGAGTCACTTCTAAAAACAAAAATACACGAAGCAAGAACAGGTCGTTTATTGCGGTCCAGTTATCATAACAGAAAATCACGGTGGACTCCACAATATGAAAATGTTTAACATCCCCATAACTCTTCTTCTGCCGTTTTACATTCAGTCAATGTAACGGTGCCATCTCTAGGTACAGAGCGGTAATACAGCTGCTAATAAACACATCATCATGGAAAAAAGGAGACGAAAACGAATTTCCAAATGCCACAATTATAAAGCAAATACTGAATAATCAACGGGCTGATAATTGAATACCTGAATATTCGGATCCATCCCTAATTTGTTGTATCCTTTGTTACTATGGAAAACAAGGGCACATTTCTCGGCCACATATGAAGGAGTCTTCGAAACGAGACAGCCTGGTCACACCGCTATGATGCAGTCCCTAAAATGTCACGTAGAACATGTGTCCTAATAAATATATTTGTAATACGGGAGGAGACCAGAGTACCTAGAGGACACCCACTCTGTCACAATGAGAAGAACATGAAATCTCTAAACAAGCAACAGTCGTACCTGGACTCCAACCCGTGTCTCTGGAGCTGGCATGCGACCATGCTAGCACAATTATGCCGCCCTTAGTCATTACACGACAGGTTTAATGGTAGCATGCTATCGCTAAAACATTTGTCTGCATCTTTGCTGGTCGTGGCAGAGAAATGCTGTTTTCAGAAGTCTTCTTAATGGAAAATATGGTTTCATTAGACGTTTCATTTAAATTTTTGCAACTACTATCCTAAAGTACTATAATAGGGTAATAAGGGACTATAATCATTTACATTCATATGGTGCCTGCTTGGTACAGGTTTTGGATCTCGTGCGTCATCGTATCTGATTCACTGTTGTATTTCACGCTGTTGGATGTGTACAATCACAGCATTATGCATAGAAACTGTGAACATATTGTCCTAAAATCTGCAGCGGAGATGCTTTGCATGACTTGCTGACAAGATCTTGCATTCATCTCCGAATTGTTCTGTTCGAATATCTCTGTAGGATCAGTGTTGGTCGTAGGCATATTGAAAATGGAAGTCTGGGATTGGTGCATTCCTAACAGAGTTGAACAGTGAGATTTAGGAAATACAAACAGCATTGAGTTTCACCATAGTGCAGTGGGATTTATTTGTTTTGACAGCACTCCCATTCCCTGGGTTTGAAGGTATGTAGTAGCCTCTGAAGTTGCAGTTTCCTAGCTACAGTTAAAACCAAACAGTTTTCTCAAGAACGTCAGTGTGTTGTTGAATAGACGTGATTCAGGTTTCCAAGAAAATGCCCCCCTCCTTGTGGGATGAGCTTCACTGTAAGGTCTAAGATATTGAACAGCAGGCGAGTGATGTCTCCAGACTCCATAATAAGGGAATACAAATTGGGGATTATTTGCTGAATATAAAGATTACTTATTTTCTTACTTATGACCTTGTTAATGTTTTCTGTTCTATTGTCTTATGCTTTTTTTTTCTTATAAAAGTCACTATATTTATTCTACACTTTTGAACACTATTGCATACATTGCTTGGCAAAAGTCTTAGGCCACCATCGTTCAGTCTACTTGTCCAGTCTACTCACACAGTCCAAAGGCATGCTTTAGGTTAACTGATTATCTTAATTTCACCTTAATCTGAGTATTTATGAGACTATTGAGATTATATATAATATATAAGCGTAACCTTGTATGTTGTTGAATGTCCATTGATGCTGAAGACTGACATGAAATGAAGTAACTAAAAGATGACATACCCCTGTTTTAGCATCAGTATAATAATAATGACCATATATAACTATATAATTATTTCTTAGTATCGTTATTAAATAGAACCAGATAGTACAGGACATTTGTATGCAGCATTAACAGATAAGAAATCAGATTAAGCAGCATATACAGGCTACACTGGGACGTGTGTAGTGTGCCCTTATACTTGAGGAGTAGTCGCATCTAGTAGCTTGGTCAGGTTGCCAAGATGAACCTTCTATAGTCTGAAGAAGCTTGATCAGGAATGGTCTTTTCGGAAGGCTAGCAGCCAAGAAACCTATTTTTGGAAGGGGAACAGGGAATGAAGATCAGTAGAAAAGAGTATAATGGAGTGACAAATTCAAGTTTGAAATCTTTGGGTCCTGTTGTCGATGATGTTATATATGCTCATTATACCATTGCTAGGACAATCAATCTAATGGTGGTCTAGATGCCAAGTAGGAAGCTGGCCGGCTAACGGCATTTTACACTTATGGACAAATTTTTGCTAGATTTTAGTTTGGGCAGCACTACAGTCCACTACCGTGGTTTTCCTTATCCACGCATTGGGTAGACTGGATTGTTTGCTTGTGTGACTCAGGGTTCACTTAAAAGGTGTTGGGATGCTGTGAATGTCATTGCAACATCGCTCTCTCGTAAAACTGACGTAAGCACAGTCATCTAACACATACTCACACGCCCTGACCAGATCCATGAAAATTCATCTGAAAGTCCTGACTGTCCACGTACAGTGAGAATAATGGAAATGTTTATTTAGTTACCATGCTTGCTCACCTGATAGAAGAGAGAGGACTTAATAATGGTGACAATTCAAATCGTCTTAACAAACAGAAGCGGCAAGGCTTTGACCGAACTTTTATAGCTCTTGCCAAAAAGCTTGTCATGCCTATGCCTCACATGCATGACACACCCTCACTCGCCACTTCAGCCTCTTCTGTTTAAATATTGGCTCAGCTCTCTGCTGCGTTATTTGACATCGGCGTTTACTGTGCGCGTGTGTGTGTGTGTGTGTGTGTGTGTGTGTGTGTGTATATATGTGTGTGTTGTCCTCTAAGGGGCTGTATAAATCACCCTAGGCTTTCACTAACACTTAGTAAACACTTTGGCCCATCTCTTAACACATGCTGCACACTGATGTTTATGAAATGCCAGCTCATACAGTGCTCTCCTTCTCATGCCGTGGCACTACTTTTTTCGCTCTCTACCGGGCCCTTTCTCGCCATTCATTATTCTTTCCTTATCTTTTTGTCTGGGTTTAATCATGCCCGCTTTTGCCTGATGGTTTGCTACCTTTCTCTTATCTGATATACCCTTATCGTTCTTTTGCCCTCTATCATGTTTCTCTTCACTTCGACACATTCTTTAGCTATTTCTTTCTTTTGCATGCAGTTCCTTTGCTCAGTCTTTTAGCCCTGGCACCCACGTAACTGTGCAAGAAATTCTGTTCTCCCAGTGTCCTAACAGTCAAGAATAGACTTTAGTAAACCCTTAAAATAAAGCAGCTTAATTGAATTCGACACTAATTCTATTTTTATGAAGACACAACCTGGCATTGATATCAGAATGTAAATATCTGTGTTATGACTCTTAAACGGTATAGACACTTTGTTTTCATTACAATACATGTGGCAATCGTATTTTCTTCATAAAATGAGGTGTTTATTGTTAGTAGTAGTATTAATAAAAGACAGCAAGAGAGAACCTAAGAAAGTGGGAAGGGAGACGTGTGCAGGGAGGTAGTAGTTCCGAATGCATTTTATTGAAGGGTAAACAATAGTCTTTAAACGCTTGTTGGCTACATCCTGCTACATTTTATATACCGTGCAAAGAGAAATGTTTCCTCAGAACAGTGGTCACGGTGGCTTAATGCCTCTGGCTACATTCCTTATTAGTAAACATTGTTTTCAAAAAATGCTCGTTTTCTCTGAAAAGTGGTCACGATCTCGGTTACTCATTTTATACGAGTGTTTGACCATGCTTGCCTGCGGACATTGTGGTGTGCGATTTTGTAGCTATAACGTTGTATCCTGGTGGCACACAACTTTCACGCGTGTGTGTGGAAAGGCAACGTTTAGATTTCTCTCTTGCCGTGGCCACTTCATGAGAAGAAAAAGAAATCGGGGCATCTTCTCTGTTGGTAGACATAGTGATGTCATTTTTGACGCCTAAGACAACACAAGGGATAAATCAACCTTCAAATTCTTTTTCTTTCTTCCTTCATCTGGTCGACTGTAGTCGGGGTGCAGCAGAGTGGGCGTTTTACTACAGAAGCACGTTACAAGCACATGGCTTTTGAAATATGCCCTGCTGAACTCCGTTCTGTTGCCGCATAGGACTTGTGACGGGGGTGATTTAAATGCACCTAGCTTCTCTCAGATGTTAGCTCTCCTATAGGCCGTTGTTGCTGACCTGCCCAGGTTTCTCACACTCATATTTCTGTCCTGAAGCCTTAAACACTCTGGCAGCTCTGTGTTAACTACTGCAAGAGGTTTCACAGTTCCTCTCCCTGCAGAGCTGTGGAATAAGGCCAGAACAACATCTTTAGCCCCAGTGGATTTTCCTGCCTACAGTTTTACCTACTGACTGCACACATAAATGCAAACACCCTACCAGTTACATCAGCTTGCCTCGGAGCTCTCGGCTTTCTTTTTGATTCACCACCCACCATGGCATCTGTGGGCAGTTGGACAGTGGAACACATATGTGGCTGAACGTTGCATGCATGGCATGCGTCACTGGTTAGCTGTTGTCAGTGGTGATTTAGGGTGTCCGATACGACGCTAGTGAAAATGGGAGTACCTTGATGGCTATTTAGATAGGAGGAGCCACAACATGCAGAGTAAGCGATTCATGTGCTAGCAATCAAGCAGTCATAACTGACTGTTGCTTATATTAAACCTAAAATAAACAGTGTTAAGGACTTTGCTCAAGGATCCAGTTGCAACTGAGGTGAAGGTCAAATATATCATGTATATTAATTTGCAGTAATCAAGTAATCAAGATTACTGTTCAAGGTAGATTAGATGGACTAGTTTGCTACTGAACCCAGCAACCAAACTCCACTGCTCACAAAAATGAGGATCACATCATGGGATATTTCATTTTTAAATATCCCCTAATTTATGTGAGCAGCATACTTTCGGTCTTAATATAGCTCCCACAAAAGAAGAATGAAACCATGTATGCTAGTGGAAGTTTTTTTTTTTTTTTTGCAAATGCATTAAAAAAGCTGTTTCAAAAAGAAAAATATAGGCACATCATAAGAACTAATCTGAAAAATCGAAGATGGTTCATAAGTCCATAAACCCATAGTAATAGGAGAACTTTTGAATTCAATCTGCGAATTTTGAGCCGTTCAGACAATTTGCAGTGTCAGAAATAGGGCTGTCACAATTATTACAGAATCGGAGCTACTTAAGATAATCACAGTTATCACAATTATTTTGTTACAATAACAGGTTCGGCTACGTAGTGGGATTAGTGAAAACAAACAAACTTCTAACTTTTAACTGCTGTTACAGGTTTTGAGGGCAGTGCGGAGTAATGCGGGTGTATTTGTAAGCAGGCTGGCGCTTTAAAACTTAACTTGTTGTGTGAATGAAGAGAGTGAAATATTTAATCGCTGTGATTTATAAGACAACCTTCAGCTAAAATGTCATGATTTTGACAGGCTTAGTTAGAAAAATAGTTTCCACTTTGTAAGTAGTAAAACGACGAACTGTTTGAAGAAGTTGCTTGTTTTTTCACTTTTGTTGACCGGATAAAATGTTAGGGCATGTGTTTTATTGTTTGATGCAGGCCAGGTTCTGGCTAATGCACTACAAACTCAGTGTGGTCCTTATCCTCTCTGGTTTTTGGCGGACGTTTTTGGGGTGCCTTGGGGCTTGAACAGGTTATGTTTAGTTTCCACCAGATGCCAGTCTTGTCTGTGTTTTTTTTTTTTTTTGGTAATTTTTCTTTTTCAGATACCAGCATGCTACTATGTTGTGGAGTATATGTATTTGAAAGATCTCTCCACTCTGGGCTATTGTTGGTTTATTTGGGTGTTTGTCAGGACTAGCAACGGTGCCAAGTTATATCACAGTTTGATGCCCGCAGTTTCAAGGGAAGAAATACAATATGTTCAGTATGATGGTTATCACAATCTCCCCGTTAAGGCAGATAGTGGAGATGTTCTACTCATTCACAATATAAAATCGTTATACGGCCGTGTTCAAGTGCACAACAAAGGGGTGTCTGTCTGCCGGCTAGTCAGAATTGGAATGAATCTTTACATGCTTTAGATCATTGATCACATTTATAATAGCCTCATATACCGCTTCCTTAAACACTGACAATGCAGATATTACAGGTGACTACTCAACGTCTTTTATGTACTAAATGCAGTTCTCTTTATTGACTTACTTTATTCAAGTGCTACCTAGAGAAATAACAATATTAAGAGTCAGAAAAGGATGGGCTTAATATCAGTTGATACTGGTCTATTAAAATATGACTTTATGAGCACCAATGCCCGGCATTCGGATCACATCATCATACTCCAAATGGAAAGCTGGTCAAGTGTAATTTGCTTTCCTGCCTACAGAGCATGTTCTTGTTTGCTTCAGTGCTTAATGACTTTGGCTACTCAATAACTCACGCTCAGGTTGATTGATAATTCAGAGTCTATTGATCTTTTGTAAAGAACACTTTAATGACTTCATTTTTGTTGTGGAAGAGTTGGAGGCCAGCCTTTTGGCCAGAGCTGGGGGATGAGGAAGGAAGCAGTGTAGGAAAAGTTATTTCTCCCCAGCCTCTCATGACTTTATACTCTGAATTGAGCTCCCTCTTTAAGCGAGGAGGTTCTCATAAAGAATTTATGCTGGGGGTCTACTTTAAATGGTCTAGGAGTGTTCTAGGAATCTTTAGCTTTGTCATCATTTTAACAGTTTGTTTTTATAGTCGTATAGAGCTAAAATCGGTAAAATAACCAATTAGTAGGTTACTGTCTTAATAGTATTGCTTGATAGTTTATCTTTAATGTATTTCAATTGATTAGCCAGGTAAATGAACAGCCACTTTAGGAACAGAGCAGAGGTTAGGGGGCAAGATGCCAAGAATCTTTACCTAACACACTCCTATTGGCACCAATCCATTTCTCATTACATTAATGACTGACAAAAAAAAAAAACAACTTCAAAATTTCTACTTGGACATTATTTGAGAGCTGGAAGGGTGGATGCATTTGTTTTTCAGTATATTACAGAAGATTATTCGAACTCTGTCACACTTTCTTTGTTTCTTGGCTTCTGAAATGAAGTATAGTCTAAGTTTACCCATTACTGTTTTAGTCTAGAGTGGTATAAAGACTTACTTTTCATTTTTTCCACTCTGTGTTGCAATGTTTAGAGGTGCCTATCATTCATGGCATAATGGTAATTCATGGGTGGTGTGTTCTGGCATGCTGGGCAGTCAAATTTGCAAATCTATTTTACATTTATGTTTTTTAAGCAGATACCCTTATCCAGAGTGACTTACAATTGATACATTCGTACAGTAAATGGGTCAAGGGTCAGGCTCAAGGACCCAACAGTGGCAGCTTGGCAGACGTGGAATTTGAACCCTGGACCTTCTGGTTCAAAGTTCAGTACCTTCACTGCTCGGCTATCACAGGCTCAGTTAATCTGATCTCATTGCGGTATTCCTAAAGAAGGGTCTTCTCATGCTGTTGTGTTATGTAATCATTCATTTAATTTGCCCTCTAACACCCGCTTATTTCTAAATTCTGTTTATGCCAAGCACATAGCAACTGCTGTAATGGCTCATTACACATAGAACATGATTTTGAGTATTATTTCTACCGAGATCTGCTGAGGGGGAAATTCTGGCCTGTAGAGGTGCTCTTTGGAACCCTTTTATGGAACATTTTCGTTTTTTTTGAGGAGTAACTGGCCATGTGCTACACAGCCACTACCTTTTATGTTCTTGTCATAGTTGATTGGACAACAAGATTAAGCCCAACACTCTCTGATTTCCCCTCTAACACTCTCTGATTTCCCCTCTAACAGACAGCAGTTCGACACAGCTGGTAGAGCTGGTTTTTATAGAGAAAGAAATGGGGCACAACCCACTCACAATTACCGCTATGTATGTGTGCATGCATGTTCGGTCACTCCCAGAAGGCCCCATCTCTCCTAAAATATCCATGCCCATGTCTGAGGGGACACGCATCGTGCCCCTTTTGCTATTCTTAGCCCCCAGACCTCGGTTGGGCTCCTCAGTGGATTCATTCCACTGTGGAAATGTCACATGCCTCTGTGTAAACCGTTCACTGTCCCGTAGTACAGCTACGCAGTGGTCCACATTTGACTGTTTTACTTGTTATACACCACCTTCACACTGAACCATGCGTTGGGTTTTGATGCTAGATGTTAACCGAGTAATAGCTTTAGTTTTTAAGCTCTTCCTGATGATTACTATCAAACCTCAATTCTGTGATCACAGTAACTTTATTATTCACCTTTATTAACTGCAACAACAACGGAGTGGCTTGAAACGTTCATGACACGATCTCCTTTATGAGCACAAGGAATTTCCAAACCAGCAAATTAGAACAAACCGTTAAATATGATCAAAGTAAAGAATAAAATGTGTGATTCAAAAACTTCCTAGAACCTCCTTAAAATATAAATAGAAGAAGGCCTTCACAGTGCAAAGGCTATTATTTAAAACAAACGGCAGATCTCAAACATGCTGTGCATGCAGGAAGTCAAGTGTAATTTAGACAGATAAAAGTTCTGCAAGGAACAATGAGAGTTTTGCTAAACCAAGAATATAGGAAGTTTATAAAATGCTCTTGCTTTAATCTCATATTCGGTAAGTAGCAAGGTGCTGTATACCTATACAACTGCTATGTTGTGAAGGACAGAGAGCCTTGAAATTGCTCCGCAGGTTGAGTTTTGTCATACCACCCAAATTGATCGTACTGTATTTTGTAAGAACTTGAATGGCAAACAATGCGACATCATTGTTTTGTCTATTTTTTTCATTGGTATGCAAATATTCTCTATAGGCCAGTTTAGGTTTGCCGTAACAAGCTAAACTTTTACGGGGAACAGATGTTAGATATTGATCATCCAGTTCAAGCTCCGCTGCTATGCCAGTTATTCCTCTCTGTGACGTCAGTTTTGCAAGAAAACCTGTTTAACAAGAATTCCAGTGTAAATGGGCTTATGTTTATACAAACCTAATGGATGTTTTGTACCCCAGACTTGACCCGTCTTGTGAACTACAGCTCTCCATCAGTGTGGCTCATTAGTTTAAAAATATCTAGGGTAATATGCACAACAGAAAAATGTGCGTCATGAACCACTCCCACGTTTTCATAGACATGAACTGCCAGTAAATACTTGTTAATGCTGCTCATGCTGGTGCTGATTATTCCATGTGGTATTTAGAAACAAGAAACTGTGAAATATTTTTCCACGTGTGCAAATCTGCGTTCATTCCAGATAAAAGACTAATTTGGTCTAAATATGGTTGTGTTTAGGCAGTGTGTACTGTGACCAAAAGGGACTAGATAGAAAAGGTTCGATTTAGAATTGGATAATTTTTTTTTTAATTTTTTTATCTTACTTCAGAAAGATAAGGTGAATTCATGTTTATGGAATGACAGCAAGAATAAGCATTTATTTTCTAGTGTACCCTAAAATATCGTGATATTATTATTTTAGGGCCGTATTGCGCACCCCTACTAGAACTACTTGCAGTAGGAAAGGGGCAAGAATTTTAAATGCCATTACATCTTGTTACACATATGTTGTTGAAAGTCATACACTCACACGTCATTTCCACAACATCTAATTCTAATAACATGAACAGAGTTAGAAAAGCCTTTAGTTTATATGTGAGCTAACGAGCAAGCAAGCACACAACCGGTAAGGTAGGTCGTTAAACGCTCACTCAGCGAGAAACAATTTCCCCTCTTTAGGTTTTCACTCCAACCCAGATAACAGTGAGCTTTGGCAGGTGAAATGGAACTTCACTATACAGTTTATTTACTACAACGACAGTAATAAACTTGTTCTTCCAGTGGTGGGTCCAGTAGTCCTCTGTCCTCTCTGCTACACAGTGCAAAAATGCACATGCACATTTTGTTTGAGGGTCTCGCAAAGACTCAGTAGACATAGCACTTACTGGTCGTTGCAGTGGGTACGTGACAAACGGGTGGGCCGACGAAAACTGGGACAAAATTCTGCCAAAACAAGTCTACTATAAACAAAGTGCACGATAACCAGGGCAAACGATATACAAAGGTTCTACTCTAGATAAAAAGTATGTTTTTTTTTTTTCTTTAACATGCATTTTTCTTTAACATGGACAGTATAAGATTGATTAGAAAGATGCCAGTGAGAAAATATTTTTTTAAAAATGGCATCAATTTTCATATCGGCACATGCAAATACGTCATGATAAATAACCGTCAGATTGTCATGTTCTATAATACGTTATTCAGACATAATTGCCCAGATGTTCAGGCCAGTTCAGGCCAGTTTTTGTGGATAAATAGTCGGGAGTCCTTTCTTTAAGCAAAGGGAGGTGGTTTGGTAATCTAGTTAAAACAGCTCCCTAGTGTGTTTAAGATATTATAGATATTATAGTGTGGGGAGTAAATATCAGTAATGCACTAATTCCACTGTGGAATTTAATCAGCAACTATTGAAGTTTGTGTGTATGGTTTGTACTTTCTCTCTCTCTCAGGCTGTAAATGGAAAGTAGTGACTTAATATTGCGCTTGCAATTGTGATGAAATCTTAAGAGCTAACACAAAGCATTACCATCACTGAGTGTGCGCACATAATGTTAAACTTGTATGTGGGCCTGTTGATGTGTTTTTGTGGTCACTTTGGTGTTGTGTGTGCTTAGATGTTCTAATGAGTGGGACCTGAAAGCTAGTGCTCACATGGTATGTTCTTGGGCACCATGTTGGCCATGACTTGGCTAATTTCTTTTGTGTTCAGTGCAGTTCGGCATAGTTGTACTGCAGCATGGTTTCAACACTGATCTTAACACAGCTGAGGCAGCTGAAAAAGGTCTTCATAAACTAGAGTTTGTTTTTTCTATTAGTTGTCTAATCTAATCTAATTCTGTATCAGTATGCATGAGTACATTAGTCATGGGCCAATGTAGAGTCCCCAGTTAACCTATTGCATGTCTTCGGACTACACACAAGTCGGGGTTAGGAATCGAACTGGGGATCTCGAGCATATGAGGCGATTGCACTAGCTAGAGTCAGGTTAGCTAAGCATGGATTGAAACTTGGGTGAATTCTCTGAGGTGGAAGGTATTGAAGAGGATTAGACACCATGTGTTTTCAGTATGCTCGTCTTGTACTATATTTATTACAAATCTTGCTGGATACTATTAAATTGAACTTAAGTTGGTTATATTTTGAAGCACAGATTGTAGAACAATACTAAATATATACACTGCTCACCAAAATGAGGGGATATTTCAAAATGAATACAATGAGGATCCAAAAAGAACTGCTGGACAATCTGATCCTGTCCATGCCCCAACACTGTCAGTGTGTTTTGGCAGTTATGGGTGATCATACACCCTACTGAACACTAGATGTGTGACACGCTTGTCCTGTTTAACTTGCTTCTGTTCTCCCCTATGAATACTACTACTCAATCATGGTAACTGGGTTTGCATTTCATTTGCATAGTCGACCTTTCTTTGACTTTTCATTTCATTTCATTTTAAATTATTCCTAATTTTTGGAGCATTGTAAATATCAGAGCATAATAATGCAAATATGATCACATATGATGCCTAACGTCATGAAAGATGTCAAATACCTGGTACTGAGACAAATTCACATGGTTTGAAAGAGACATGATTGTATCACATGGTAATCACTTGATAACATGATTCAGTGTGTCGCTATAATTCTAGCTATAATTCTAATTCGAGTTTATTAGACCGTTCAAACTGCAAAACAAGCAGCCATTTTCAAAATGGGTCAGAATGGCAATTAACCTGCATGCAAAATGACATCTGATGCAGCAAAACTGAACAATGACAACCAAACCAGTTGTAGTAAATTGACTTGTTTGTGAGTAGTTCTTTCCTAGCTTTCACACAAGCAATCTTAATTTGCTGTTTTCCACCAGTTTCATACTGATTGGTAACACACTGAAATAAAATCACACATAGATTTGTTTAGTGGAATGCATGTTTCATATCAGTCAGTTACTCAATCAGTCAAAACATGTTTGTACAGTGATTTCTAGTGGGTGTCGTCTCAAAGCAGCTTTACACAAATCTGAGTGGATTGGAATACAAAAGAGTACACAATAGCTTAATTTATGTTTGAGGAAATGTCTCCCAGCTCAACAAGTTGATTTTACTCTTGTTTTTTTTTTTTTCATTTTGGTTTAGGCCCATTTAAAATAGATACCTTCCCAGTTATGAGCAGATTTCCAATTTCGATTCCCCTTACAGATTTGGTTTGTTAAAAAAAAAGAGCTACATGTTTAGAGATAAATAATATATATATATTTTACATTAAAACTATTTTCTTCCAGCTCTGTGATTCGTTAATATCTCTTTAATTGTCAGGACCATGGAAATACAAGAAATCTACTTTTTTGAAGGTACAACAGACAACCTTTGAATCCATGAAAGTCTACCAATATCTGCTGTCAGATTGCTGGCTGGTTACAAAGTATAAATCTGGTGACTGAGTCATGTGAACGAAGATTTCTCCCCATTATCCAATTTTTCAAATAGATGGAAATTTGTTGCTTGGATTATTCAAAACCCCGATTTATGTTGCGGTTATTGGATTAGTAGGTGTGTGTAAATGCACTCGGGGTTCAGACAGATGGAGTGAACTGAACAGCAGAATTGATGAGAGTCTTTGTTACACTTATGTGGCGTGGTTAGCGTGTCATGTCCTGGCCATGCATCGAATGTGATGGTGTAATAAGAGTAACATTAAGGAAAGAAATGGTCATAAACGCCAGAGGGAAGCTTAACAGTGTGTGAAAGATGGTGGAGGCTACAGAAAAGTGATGCAGCGGGAGAAAGGTCCGACTGAAAGCTTTTTAATGATACGCTCCACGCTTGCCTCCTGCTCTAATATGCTCCCTTTCTGATGAGCCATCGCTTTTGGGCTGTTACTTGCTGCCCAGAGGGGGATAATCTGCTGTGAATTCTCTTCTTGGGATAAGTGTGTGTGCATGGATTTACATGCGTGGGCTGATTGAGCTGCTTAGGGGATGCATGGTTTGTTTCTTTTAGCATCGACTCGGGTGGGACACTTGCATTACACAGAATCCACTTCACAGGGTTTGGAGCGGTCGTTTGAATTTGTGTATCAGTGTTATTGTCGTGCTTTAGCATGTGTTTTTATTATTGATCATTGAGTAATTTTATGCAAGCAGAATCAGCCTGTTTATGCTCTGCCAACTGTCATAGTACTTTTTTTTTTTTTTTTTTCACCTGCACATTTTGTCGACTGTTTCTGTCGAGCAGACGTGACCACTGTTTCCCTCAATCATTCAGTATGAACCGATCTGTTCTGCCGTTACCACTGAGGATGGCAAATGCAAGCGCAACTTGGGATGAGAGGTCGGGGGAAGCGTTTGTAGCCATAGCTTATTCTCTGTTTGTTTGGTGCCAAGGCTACGCTTTCATAAAGAAGACACAAGGGACTGCAGCAGCCTTGAGCTCCACAAGGAGCCAAACATAATATTCACCTTTACTGAAGGTGCGATGCCGCTTGGCCTAAATTTTTACTTTTACGGGTATGCACTGTTTAACGACCATCTGATCAACGTCCTTTCACGTTAACGGCCTCTTAAAATGTCTTAAAATTTAACGGAGTCTTAAAATTTTAGAACTAATTCTAATAGAGCATAAACAGCTTGTCAAATGAAAACAGAGTTTAAATGTGCGTTTTAGCTGCCATACATATTTGTGTCATCATTTGATGGTTTGCTTATAAATGTTTTCACATGGGCAGCGCGGTGGCTCGGTGGGTAGCACTGCTGTCTCGCAGCAAGCAGGTCCCGGGTTCAATCCCAGGGTCGATTGGCCTGGATGCTTTCTGTGTGGAGTCTGCATGTCCTCCCTGCATCTGTGTTTGTTTAATCCGCGTACTCTGGTTTCCTTCCGTGGTCCGAAGATGTTTGTTAGGTTAATTGGTGTCCCTAAAGTGACCCTTAGTGCGTGACTGTGCCCTGCGCGCGCCCTGCGATGGATTGGCGCCCCATCTAGGGTTGTTCCTGCTCTTGCCCCCAGAGTTGCAACGGCTTGTTTGTTAGTAATGTGTGATTGTTCTGTTTATTGTTGTGTTTTTGAGCAGTTGAGCAGTGGATTTGACTTTGAAGTGCAATAAGTGCAAAGGAAGGATGAATTGATGAGTAACTGTAGAATGATGCTGTTGTGCATTTCCTGGAGGGAGTGAGGTTATGTTGAACAGGCATCCGATGCTGGGATGGTGTTTTCTTTCAAACTTGTTGTTTGCATTCCGTTTTCTTGTGAAAATAACATTTACATTTACATTACAGTAGCATAAAAAGATTGTTACTATAGTAATATTTCTTCCACAGCATAATACTTTAGCATGCAGGATAATCTACCTTGCATTTGCAGTGTGGAATGACAACGTCCACAATCCGGTTTATGCTTGATTTGATCCGTTTCATAAAAGTAAAACATGCATTTTCTATAGAGCTAGCAATAGAATCAGTCACACTAAGGGACTAAGCCCATTTAGTGGAGGTAAAGGGAGTTCTTAGGCAGGATTGGCAGTGGAATTGCAGTGGAAAACTCCTTTATCAGTGAAAAAGTCGCAAATGCATTTTGGTTAAACCTCAGTGTTTGACAAATAAATGTTTGATTAATAGTATTGGCAATAAATACATTGCTCCCAAAAATTAGTGGATTTTTCCAAATGAATATGAAACAATTAAAAAAAGGAGCATTTGATTTGATTTTATTACACAACATCATCAGAACGGCAAATAAAGTAAAACAGTTTACACAAATAAAATGCAAACTCAATTATGGTGGTTAAGGTGAGTAGAAAGTGATATATCCGTGGGGTGAACAGAACAATGTCAAACTGGATGAGAGTTCCACACATTGACTGTTCAGTAGGGCGTATGGTCACCCAAGAGTGCCAAAACAAACTGGCGGTGATGGGGCATGGACAGGATCAGATTCTCCAGCAGTTCCTGTGGCATTCTGTCACTTTTGCTCCATAGCAACTTCCAACTTAACGTGTTGTGGGAGGCATTGGACGATATACATGTTCCCAGTATATCCCAACATGTTCAAGGGGATTCAGGTCTGGAGAATGCGAAGGCCAGTCCATGCGTTCGATTCCTGTCTCCTAAAACATGTGCATTATTTACTGCGTTATCGTCTATAAAAAGAAAGCCGTTTCCAACTGCTCCGGCATCCATTTCTTACACGAAACAGGGATTCTCCCGTGTTCCTCGTTCATGCTAGATCAATTCACGATGACTGTCAATTTTTCCCAGTGCACTTTTACAAATGAAATAAGTTGTTTTTGCATTTAATTGATATTATAAACAACTTATCTTGAAAAAAAGATCAAAGGCTTCTTTTTTATTGCTTCGTATTTAGAAATATCCCCTAATTCTTGTAAGCAGTGTAAATCATTTGCAGTAAATGATAGTTTTGAGAAAATCAGCATTGGCCAAAATGTCACATATATATGGCACAAATAGTGAAGAAAACGAGAAACAGTTTTCCTGTATTGCAACTTGCAGCTCATAAACCTGCACTACTGAGCGACTAAAAACAGAGGTGCTTGTGACTAAAAACTTGTGTCTCTGAGATTTTTAGAGCGGTTTTGAGCATGGCTCAGGCGCCGAGATTTTATATCTAGAACTGGTTTGCAAAAAAAAACTTCCAATGTGCTGCAGGTATTGTGAAGTAGAAATTTCAACAGCTCAGTTGCAGTTGACTGATTATCAACCATAGATACAGAACAGTAGAGGGAATATGTAAATACAGTGACACTAACCAGACTCCCATGCGGACATTACAAAGTATTTTATAGATTTAACCATGAAAGGCATCGGAGGCATCGCTTTCCTTTATATGTCCACACATTTTTATACAGACACACACACACACACACACACACACACTCGGATGGCTCTTTAGGTATATGCTCATGAAGCGTGTAAGTGTTGTGGTGACTGGTGTGAGAGCTGTTGCGGTACCCAGCAGAGATTTGGATGTTTTTTTATAGCACAGGGCAGCAGGCCTGTTATGACCTCACCCTTGGCCTCAGAGGTAAAGCTCTTCCAGCATACTGAGTTAGACAACAGGAGAGTTAACTGGATGACATTTAGTAGAATGGTATCAGACCATGGACAATCAATACAAGGGTTGCCGTGGTGCAAGTTCACTCTTAATATCAAAGCCTGTTGGCTGATAAAGCACTACTTCTGGTACTTGCTCAATTAACAGCAAACTTTGATGTGCACCTGTTAAAAGGCAAGTCACTGTGTAACCGTGCATTGTTCGTTATCTCTAGTTTTAAGAGAAGTAATTTCCTCCCAAATTCTTACCCTTTGTCATATACATTGATATAAAATAAGACACGTACATATTTACTAGGACTGTCAGATGATCACATTTTTGGTGGTTAATTCTTAACCAGTAATATTGATATTTGCCCTTGTTAACTAGTATTATGCAGTAGGGGTGTAACGATGCATATCAATGGCACAATATGCACCATGGAGTCGGACTGTTTTCACTCAGTTAAAATGTAATTCGTTCTTCCTTTGTTTACAATTTTAAAACTGTTTCTAGTCATTTAGTTTACCTGCTAAAGAAAAGAAATAATTGAATCTTGTTTGGTGCATCACAAATCATTGTGACTTTTCTGATGGAGAGCTGCCATAGGGTCACAATCATTGGTTAATTATGCATCTTAAATGCAATATATTTATTTGGTATAAGAACACCATATTTAAGCTGTATCTTATGCCATTATTGTATTTATGACAGAAAGAAATCAGCAACTCGGGTGAGGCAGAGTCTGCACTTGTTGACTCTTTTCATGCTCTGTGTTTAATATAGGGAATAGTGAATAAGGGTGGTTTGCCCATGGACTCTACAGATACATCATAGGGTAAACAATGAAAGCGCTACAGTTGTGTTTATTGTTGCATTATTGTGTGAAATCTGACAGCAATAGCATTTCTACCAATAACCTATTTGTTTAAAGTAGATAGTGGGGCAGGGGTTGGAATATTGATTTAGTCTCTGGGCTGCCAATTAGAAGTTTGACTTCTGTGCCAGGTTACCACCGTTGGGGTGTGGAGCTAGAACAGATCATTTATTAGTATAGCTCTTTAAATGATTTACTTTTTTACAGTAATACAGAGCAGCCGTAATAAATGAAGCTATTTTCTGTTCCCCATCGATATTTCAGACTAACAACAATGTGGTGCTTGTCTTGACGAGATTTGGCAGATTTGTCTTGGCAATTGAGTACTGGATATTGTGAAAAATGGAAATGGAGAAAGGGTTCAAAGATACGACCTAAAGGCCCGGTAGAATTTTGGGTCACACGGTATAACAAAAGCGGTATGGAGTTTAACACACCACATGTATACACATGATTCCGATACACCGTATGCTCACAAAAAGTTAATTTCCATTTAATATATTTCTTAGACTATACAATCTGGCATGTTAAATGGTTTGTCATAGGTCCTTTAGCTACACAGTGGCTACTCTGCATGGTATAAATGTTGCTATGGCTGTTTAAACATTCGCACAATTCTGACCAACTGCAACTCGTGTTACGAGCAGCACCCCACGTATTTTAAATAGATATTTGTAGAAATACAAGAGTTGTTGTTAGAAGAACAATAATGCTACTCGAGTAATGTTTTGCTCTACCGTGGCAAGAAATCCCATGCCTCAGCACAGTATATCACAGCAGAGCCTTTGCACTCTTTCAGGAGATGGATGGATGGATGGATGAATATTTAATGTCATATAAGGGGGCTTTGTTGTTTCTAGGAAATAGTCTGTTTAAAAGACCTCCACTTTATCATGACATAGTACACCAACTGCATATTAGCTTTTAGGTAACAGGATAATCCCTCGCAGGTGCCTACAGGTACAGATCTTCGTCAATATTGTATGTGTGTTCTCTCCTGTCCCTCGGGCATCCTAATGAAAACGTTGTCGTGACAAGTCACGCAGCAGGAAGCGGCTGCAATTTCTCCTCATTTCTCCTATCAGTATTTGTAGTTCAAGTAGAATGTGTTCCCAAGATGTATTATTTATTATTTGGTGGAGATCAACAACAAAAGCTAGATGGTTGGACGTTTCTGCCCAGTGTGATGTCCGCTGAGACGAACCTGATGGCTTGCGTAGTTGGCATGAAGCTCGCTCTTGAAGGTCAATCAGCTTTAAGCATTTCAAGTTCAGGAAACAGAGATGTGGCTCGAAATCTCAAACTCTGTGAACAACTTAGGTTTGGCCTCTGAATCACCTCTTTTACACACATTAATCAATCAGACTTATGTTGTCCGTGTTCTCCCTGCATGTTGGAGTATTTCTTATGACACGTGTAATATTGTGATATAGATTTGGGGACAAGATAAAGAGAACATACGTTTTAGTATAGAGCCCCCTCACCCCCCATTCGGAATATGACTGAGGTCGGATTGTGATGTTGAATAACCCCTGGGTCGCTTTTGCCATTTCACTGCATTTCTAGGAGTCTAAGGTCATGGTTCTGCTTAAGGCAGCCAAGTTCAATAGAGAAGGTGTTAATCCGTTCTCTATGGGCTTTTAAGGACATCAGGGCAGAAAGTTGGACTGACTTGGAAAACGGAAACTTTTAAATGTGTCACTTTGAGTCACTGGGTACTGGGTACAACCCGTTCTACTGCCACTATGGAGAATCCATGAGCGTCCAGTATGGGGAGCTTCCCAGTCCCCTGACCCAGTGTGTGGGGGTTTCTGTTGCCATTGTGTGTGTTTATAAAGCTGTAAATAGTTTTAGATGTTCTTAAGCCTGTTGTGCATGTCTTGTGTTTACTTGTGTGGTTAACACACACACACACGCGCACACACACAGCTTCAATCATATATATAATATTAATTTTTTTTGTTTTTGTGTTTTGTTTTTTACCATTTATATATTTGCATGTCAACCTTAGTGGTTTGAGTTGTGTTTGGGTACAGTGTTCCAGCGTCGACCGGCTACCAGTCTTGAGCTTGTGGATCGTCTTTGCTGTGTGGGTGTTTATTAAAGCTCCTCGTTTTCTCTCTTTGATTCCTGGGTATCTTTGTGAGGATTATTACTCATTAATTGATTGTCTTATCTGCTTATCCTAATCAATGTATGCGAGAGATGCAACAGACCCTAGACAGGGCATGAATCCATCATGGGGCATATACTTGTACACTAAGGGGCACTTTGGAAACATGTGTCGTTGGAATGTGAGTGGAACCCAGAGTACCCAGACGTCATTATAGGTTCATTGCATTTAGGCATTCATTAACGTGTTTGGTCATTTATTGAATTATAATAAAGTTTAATTTAGTTGAGGCTTATGCTAAGCTTTCTTGCTAAGATTACTAAAATGCTAAGATTATGAAGAGTACAATAAAATAGAAACTGTACAACTATGAGGGATGTGTGTGTGTGTGTGTGTGTGTGTGTGTGTGTGTGTGTGTGTGTGTGTGTGTGTGTGTGTGTGTGTGTGTGTGTGTAATGAAACAATATATGAGATGCTCTGCTGTTGCCTTCTGAATGTGGTCTGAGCAACAATGGTGCTCTGTTGTCCACCCTCTGTTGTGAGCCATTTAAATGTTCTCCGCGAGGTCTTATGCCAACAGAATAAAAAGGTTGAAAGGTCACAAGTGGGTGGGACCTAGCTTGAAGGAAAATGGAATTTATCCACTGTGATGAATTATAATAATGAACTCTTTCTCCGGCTCAGTAATGACAGGCTTGCTGAATTGTCAGTCATTCTCCTTTCACTCCTTGATGCACAACTGGTGAGGATGGGCGTTTTCCTCATTTTATCCTGTCTGCACTGTGACTAGAGGTGCACTTGCTTTTAGTGACTGGGGTTGAGCAGTGGGAAGCGGGAGAACAAGTCAGTAATGTCACTGCAGATGTCTCATTGAAGAGAGAGTAAAAGCTTTTGAGAGACCAGCCTTTAATGAGAGAGGCTTGTGTCCTCACAGGCATTATTCATAAACGTGAAATGATCATATGACTGAATTAATAATAGAAAGGCAGAACGCACACAGGGGAAAGTGCAAAGGCTTGAAGGAATACTCCATCTTTTCGAAATTATCTTAATTGCACTTGTGGAGTATGAATAATTTCCACAGGCAGGATATTCAACACTTTGTCCTGTATTAATACATTGGAATGAATTCCAATAGAAATGAAAGACTAGTTACCACTCAACGCCTGTGATGGTTAAGTATGATTAAGAAGCACAAATTATAAATGCGCTACAGATAAGAACTGCTTACTTCAGAACTGTTGTACTCCGTATTGGCATAAGGATCATTTTTCTAGTTCTGTGGATCCTCAAGATCTACACATAGGTTCATACAAATTGTTAGGTGTTCTCGGCCTTTGTTCAGCCTTCTCTTGCAGCACAAGCATCAATGGCTATTTACGACAGGAGCGAGGATACATCAGTGCTAGTATGACCCAATGCATGTCTTTGGAATACGGAGGGAAACTAAGGTACCTAGAGTAAACCCACACTGACATGGGGAGACTATCCGTACATGAAATCCAAAAACCCCCACACCAGCTAATTGCTACGAAGCATGTTGCGTGGGTTGTTTATTTATTTATTTATTTTTTAGTGTTGACTGGGCAGTTGGTTAGGATTCAAGGGCAAACTTTAGTGGCCAAGTTAGAACTCTGACGTAAAACCGGCTGGCTAGAAAAAAAATCAGTTCTTTGCTGCTCACCATTAAATGACTGAACCTGAACATTTGTGCAAGGAAATATGAACAGAAATTGTCTAATTTACATGCAAAATGAGTAGAGACCTATCCAAACAGACCGATGCCTGTAGCAAAGCTACAGGTGACTCTACAAAGTAGCACATCAGGGGACTGCTCATTTGTCATCTGTTTTCAGAACTGCCTTTCTTTCCTTGTTACTTGAATGTTCTAAGGAAAGATGTGTAAATAAAGTCATGAAAACCGATTATGATCCAAACTGGTGATTACAGGCTGTAGAGCAAAGAGACAATTTCAAAGGAGCTTAATTTCTACAGGCACCGTAATAGCATAACGTGAACTATAGTCATTAATTGTGGTTGGGATCGTCAGGAAAGATTACATAATGTGCATGGCCAGCCAAGTTTATAGTATTTCACTTCAATGTTGTGGTTTGCTCTGGATTATTTTAGTCCCACTTTCAATTTGCTTTAACATTGAATCAATGTTTGGACTTGGAACCCATCCTATCTCCATGCCTTCATTTAATTATGCGCTCTGTGTGTGTGTGTCTGTGTGTGTCTGTGTGTGTCTGTGTGTCTGTGTGTGTCTGTGTGTGTGTGTGTCTGTGTGTGTGTCTGTGTGTGTGTGTCTGTGTGTGTGTGTCTGTGTGTGTGT
>JAUZST010026834.1:0-30397 GCA_034779995.1 Parotocinclus haroldoi | reverse complement strand
TTCCTGTGGTATTACTGTGGTATTACAAATGGTTCCTGTGGTATTACTGTGGTATTACAAATGGTTCCTGTGGTATTGGAGAGGTATACACTTTCAAAATATTTCTCAAAGAAGCCAAGATTTTACAGCTAAAGTTTTCGAATATATGAAGCTAAGGGAGCTGAATTGTTTCTCAGGGTCAATTCCGCTTTCTTAACTGAGCCAGTACAGCGTCGTGTCTAAACGACCGCCGCAGACTGAATGTGATTAGCTTCATTCTGTTCTGAACTACATGGGAATCAGTGTTTCCCCCCGAAAAACATTCATTGGTTTGAACTAATTATGGCAAAGGCACTTACTCCTCAACTGCTCTGCTTATGGGCATTTGGGGAATACTTTGTATGGACTAGATTAGTAAAAGGCATTTTTGTATTCTGCTGTGAATTATGGATGGGTTGAAACTGTGCTCTGTTGACTTTGTCAGGAGGGGAGCGACCTTGTCTAACAGAGCCGGGTTTTTTGAGATGAGCATGCCTGATGATGACCAACACACACTGAAGCTGTGTAAGGTGAAGAGCAGAGATTTGGGCTCACTAACCTTCACTGCTAGCAATCCTCACGGAACAGATTCCTGCATCCTCACACTGGAGATGGCAGGTTGGTCAAGTTATCCATAGCAAAGTCTGAGGAGTTACAGTTTCTTTTAAATGCTGAATGGCCCTAGAATTGGTAACACTGTGGGAAGACTATACAAGCTGGTGAAGGACATGTGATGTCTGGACTGGTCCAAGAATTCATGTGAAAGATTATTTGACATGTTTCACCTGCTTAAACATTGCAGACCAGGTGGATATAGTGTTTTGGCACATCAGTGTATATACAGTACAACTGCACGCTGCTATCCAAATAAAACGAATTTAGAATAATAGGCCAAGTAATTCTTTGTATATAAACTTTGAATTACACAGTATGTATTCTATGAATGTATCAGTGATGTCAGCATGATAAGCATGTTGGAGAATGGTGGTGATTTCCGAAATGAAGAACATTCTTGACGTGAACTTTAGTGGAATAAGCAGGTTTCTAGCATTTTGCATGATAATAGTTTGATAAGGACTTTGAACAGTGGGATAAGGAATGAAAAAACCCGTCCACTGTAGCAGGAATTTTAAAAAGCGAGGCACAATTGTATTTTTAGGAGCTGAAGTCTACCTCCTCACATATCATCCCCAAGGTTGTGAGTCAGTCCAAAAAAGAAGTCCCCAGTTACAAGATTTGAGAATGAAGAATTGAACCCATAGTTTAGGAATCAGCTCAAAGCACCAAAGGCTGTGGTCCTTAACAAGTAATCTGTAGATGTATTATGGGATGCCTTCAGCAGTTTTTATTAGGGGTGAATCCAGCGGCCCATTAGTTTTCTCTATACTTTAGAGGCTCCACTTATTCTTTCCTCGATTTTATTTGGTGTTACTATTTAAAAAACGATTCTGTTCTTCGTGAATGGTGTGATCTGGATCTTTTGTAATGATCTCGTTACCACTGTGCTTTGTTTCTGCTCTCCAGTGGCCCCAACATTTGAGTCCATTATGGAGGATCTGGATGTGTGTGTGGGTGAGACGCCTCGTTTCGCTGTGGTGGTTGAAGGGAGGCCCATTCCAGACATCCTCTGGTACAAGGTATGTTTCATGCGACTCATCACGATTCTTAATATACATGTTAATATGGATTTTAATTTTACAGTGATTGTGGCACAGTATATGATGAAAATACTATTTGTTCCTGACTTCATCTGCAGTAATGTTATAGTGAAAACCTAATTCAAGGCTAAGTCAAGACCAAAACAGGCCGTGACAAGATCAGATTAATTTGTTTTAATTGTCCAAGAATAATTTTAAAAGATTTAATTAGCTTGTACTTCGGTTTGCATTCATTATCATTCATTATACAGTATATTAATATTATTATAGTTTTATATTCCGTGATATTTTTGCCAAACATAACAATAGATAATATATGGCTTAAAAATGTTATTCATTATTATTATATTATTGTCTTCGCCAAACCAAGGCTTGTCATTTTTGGACGCAAATTACAGAAATGATCGTTTCCCCCTTCTTATCTGAATACAACCAACAGCATCCATTCTAGATTTTTTTAATTATTAAATCTAAAAACATAATGATCATAATTTCAGATTTTGTGAACATGTTTAAGTAATGTCTTCACTGATTGGATACTGGATGAGAAGAAATAATGAATGTTGCATCAGACAGATGCATTGGAAAAGCCAATTAACAAGTCCAGCTTACCCGAGACAGAGAGAAGACCAAGTCCAAATGAGGTCGATATTGAAATGAGACAGAGACTAATCTTTATGCTTGTTCTAAATTTGACTAGAGTCAAGGATTTCTGCTATTTCTTCTCAAGCTGCCTCATCTACCGTGCACAGATCTGATTTCTGACATATCTTTTTCTTCCTTGTGCTAAATCCCTTCAGATTAGTCAAAAGTTCCTTTATCTATGAGAAAGCATCCTTCTAGTTTTGTGCATCAGAGAACCTTTGAAAATCTGACAAAATCCTTCCTCTGTGCTCTGCTCTTGCTGGAGCTAAAACACGCCCTCACGAAACTGTCGTTTTTCTTTTTATTTTGCCCCAAAATCCTTTAGCTATATCCATCATAGCCCCTCTTAAATAATTGAACTAAACTCGCCTCCCATCTCTTCCCATGAAAAATCCCCTAGCTTCTTAAGCATGCTAATTTAACCACTTTAGCAAAGTGTGCCTTCGGGTTCCTGTTTGACTCGCTGTTATCAACAAGTCTAGCTTATACAAGTGGAGTCATAAAACATAAACAATTTCACATGAACAAATTAAGGCCACGCTATGAATTCTGTTTACATTGTACACAACCAGAAGGTTACAGAAAGACTTTATACTAAATTAGATACTAGATAATACTCTATAGGATTAAAGATTGTAGTTTTGTAGACTAAACAGAAATCCATATAGCCATATGCACTGTTAGTATGTCATATATACAGTAGTACAAACTGTGATTCGGAACATTACCATTGATATTTAGGGAATGATTGTAAATATAGAGGGAATACTCAGAATTCAAAACTTGTTTTTTTTTCCCCAAATTCAAATAAATAATTTGACATGGGCACCCTAAATAAAACACTCAATGGTGCTCAGTCAGTGGAGATAATGCACCAATACATCTAACTAAACATAATAAAACCCAAAAGAAGAAGAAGATGCGGTTTAGACATATTATGTATATTATATTACAGGTACCCCCAATTTTAGAGGACCAAACCTCTGATATTTTGGACTTTACAATAGGAATAATGAACTTAATAAACATAAATACCCGTTCAGCAGAAAGTGAATTTGTATTGTTTCTGAGGCAAGAGATACATACTATATGCAGTACTCTCTCACACTCGGATGAGGTTATTAAGTAATGGGAAAGAGGAAGTTATGTGTCAGGAGTGATGAGCACTGCAAAAGCCATGGTGGCGGTCATGTTTAAACATCTTTAATGTAGATCAGTACATCCAATTTAAACTCCTCCATTTACGATCAATTTAACTTACGATGGATGTGTCGGAATGTAAATAATAATAAATAGAAACGTCCCTGTATATTATATTTATATTATTATATTATATATATATTATATTATATTATTTTAATATTATATGCATATTTACTATGGGTGGACAGTCAAGCTGCAGTGATACGTGTTGAAATCGGTTAAAAATGAGAGAAAGCAATTCCTGTTGTCCACTACCATCAAGCAAAAGTCTTGACAAATTCTGACAATGTAGTAATTATTTTTAAATGTTTAAATTACCACAGAAACACAGGAGCTAGATAAAGAAATATCTTGCCTCCCTTGCTGGCACTCAATGTCAACCATTTTGGAAAGACAATCAGATTTTTCATCAAAGAAAGGTGAAAAACTGGGGAAACTACTTACAAGTAATGCAAATAGCTACTTTTCCCTGAAAAGATCCTTCAGCATTGGTTAAATAAAGCTTAAACCTAAAGAAAATGAACCGTTGTGGGTGTTTAAGACGCTATTTTAAGGTACGCTTCTCCCAATTTTGTTTTTTCGTTTTCAGAATGATGTCCTCCTATCAGAAAGCAGCCATTTTACTTTTGTCTATGATGATAACGAGTGCTCTCTGGTAGTACTGAATACTCAGCCAGACGACTCTGGGGTCTACACCTGCACAGCAAGGAACTTGGCCGGATCTGTGTCGTGCAAGGCTGAGCTCACCGTCCATGCCAGTATGTGTTCTACTTTCAAAGCTTAAAGATTACACATAGTTTAGGCTTTCAGAATTTTACACCTCCAACCATATGTCTTAAGATAAACCATTTTCTGAGAAATTCTGAAAAAATCAAACTCCAAACATAAAGTAAGGCATCATGTAAGTCATTTTTATAGAGATAGAGTCCATAGAAATATTTCAGTAACAAAATTAATACCTTGTTGGCATAACTTGCCAAACCGCAGTCCTGCATGCAGGCGCTCACTCATCTTCCTTACTTAACTTTCTTCCACTATAAAACACGGCTTTCATCGATTGGATCTGGTCTGCTAGAAAGTAGAAAACAAATCTGTAGAGCTGGTCGCCTTTGAGAAGTCCATGAATTTCACACTGACCTAAAACCAATATGTTTCTGTTTGCTCCTGTGATTCTGTGGCTGTACGTTTATTGTCATTTAAAACAAAGCTTTATTGAAAATGCCACTCTTTATTAACATCCCATCGCACACAAAAGCACATTCACTTAATGAATGATTAATTAAGCTTAAGCTTAAATGATTTTCTTACATTCAATTAGATTTGTGCCATTATCATTCTTAAACTGTTTTTTTTCTTGCACAAAAACAGAGCCCGTTTTTAATCGTCCATATGTTTGTGTAATATATAGCCAAAAATGTGGTCACATACAGAATGATTTTTTTTCTTCATTTGTTGCTTACATATGGTGGAAAGCCTTAATGACCTTAATCTTATAAGAATGCCTAGATGGACAAATGTTTAGGGACGTGTAAAACTATGAAAGTGACATATTGTGAGACAGAGGTGTTCAGTTCAACTCATTCCACATAATAAGCATGAACATTATCCGAATCCCAGTGGTGTCTTCCATTTGGGTCAGGTGTCCAATGCCATGGATTAGAAGTGAAGAACAAATTAACACTAAAGAATTTATTGTGTTAATTAAACATATGTACTACTCACAAAAATGAGGAGAGACATCAAAATGAAAACTCCCATAATGAAATGTTCCCTAATTTTGTGAGCAATGTATTTGTGGGTGCGTACTCCATGAGAAAAACAGAAAGAAACTGGCTCTGACTTCGACCTTTAGATTATTAGGCATTATGGGAGATGTAGTGTCCTGTAATGTCTGCTCAAAAATCCAATTTAAAGTTTACTTTTTACTCTGGTCATTTTAATGGGGCACATTAACATTTTACTGGGACAGATACTGGTGTTCCATTTAGGACACGTGTGAAGTCCAGGTAAGGCTCCAGACCCATGTGACCCCGAACCAGGATAAACAGGTGCAGAACTTGGTTAAACTGTGTTTTGTCTGTGTGCATGATTTTGTTGCACTACTTCTGCATGATTGGGCAACTGAATAATTGCATGACTGGGCAGGATGGGTGGTACGGTGGCTCAGTGGATAGCACTATGTCTAGGGTTGTTCCTGGCCACCTGTGCACTGATCGAGGATTAAGCAGCTAAACACAATAAATGGATGAATGGCTGAGAAAGTGTACAGGTGTAGTAATAAAACAACCAGTGAGTGTATATGGGCTAATTAGTGACCATTTATGCTGAAGTTTGCATGTCTGTCCACATTTCTAGCTGAACGGGAGAAGGAGGAGCCGATGGAGGATGAGGAGACTATCCTGAGAAAGATGCGACGACTAACTGACTATTATGACGTGCACAAGGAGATCGGGAGGTGAGTCATCCACACTGGGACACACACCATTTCCCTCTAATGACTGCCAACATCAAGACAGAGATGCAGACAATCAACTCTGTCAGCTCTCACTGATGATGGGTCTGAACTTCTCTGAGTCATCAAACATGATTTACACTTTAACATCTAAGCTGAACTGTTCAAAGGTCTGGAGAACTTTTCAGGATCGTTTTTATCACTAGAGAGCAAAAGTAAGAACACATTTTTATTTAACTGTGTGGTTAAATTTCACAGGCTAAGAGTTAAACCTTCATGACAAACAATCAAATTAGACCTTGTTAAACTCTTCCCTGTTCCCTCAGGATTTGACAACTGACTACATTTGAATCCAAACACAGGAACAAAGACTATGTTGGCAGCAAGAAGGGTATTTGTTGTAGGGACTTGAGTGCTTGGCTGTCTCAACAGACCTATTGTTTTGACATATTTCTGCTCTGCATCACCCGCAGTGTGATGTGCTGTAATTAGAAGCCATGTCTAGCTAGATTTAAACAGCCACACAAAACAAGTCTACCACAACTGGCTGCTAAGAAACAGTACACACTAAAATGTATGCTTTAGTATGTTGAACTGTTTGGAAACTCAGTACTTATACTTATAATATTACATTAGTAATACATTACATTACAATAGTGCATATTAAGTATTGTTTGCAGTATTATTACCCCCTTAAAAACAGCCTCTATAGGCTACAGGAGCAAATATTTAGTGTGACTTCCCAATACCTCCCAAAAATCAAGGGAGTCAGCTTCCTCGGGATGCCAAGTTGATCCTTTTGAACATCAGAAATGGTACAAAAACACTTTGTCTTGCAAGGGAAGCAGGAAGAAAATGCTAAGATGTGTTAAAGTTCACAAAGATTGGAATGAAGATCAGTGAAACATGTTTTACGGCTTGACAATTCAATGGTTTGGGTCCAGTCATTGACAAATCTAATGCCTGCCTAGTACAGTACAGTACAACATCCTAAACTGAATCATTTCCAAACTGAATAGCCTACACTTTGGTAGAGTTGGTAGAACATTTCTTTACGCTCAGTTGTTTGGATTCCACCTCATCAAGATTGTATCAGCTGTAAGTCGCTCTGGATAAAGGCATCTGCTAAAGCTATAAATGTAAATCTGGCAGAGTTGCTAATAAACAGTACCAACACCCCATTGTACATCTGGCAATGAGTTGTTACAGACCGGAGATATAAAATTTGTTATCTAAAAAAAAAATGGTCACATCTACAACAGCAGTGCTTTATTTTTCAGTATGAATAAAGTAGGCAAGTCCTGTATAAAACTTACTGCACAGGCTCTGAGGTTTCTGTAAGCCATGTTATGCAGAGCAGCAACGGAGCGTGATGTAAAAAATAGTTTGGAACAAAGACACCACAGAGTGGCAAAAGGAAGCTACTGCATTTGCTTTGCCATAAACAGACGTGAGTCTTAGTATCACAATGACTTGACCGGCAGTAAGGCTTAATCATATCCAAAAATCCAGAAGAAACTGGCTCACCACTCACGCTTTTGGCAAGATGCTGGGGAACTGTGGGAAATGTAGTGCCTCTAGTGAAACTGTGTGGCATGCACGTGCGACAGTAAAGTGGATCTGAAAAATCCTATAATCTGATATGCAGTACACTGTGTGCACAGTATGCTTTAATGTTTATAGATAATATAAGGAAAAGTGTTTTCTTTGAAAGTCACTTTTAAAACCTGATACAGCGCTACCTCGGAATTTAAAAGCTTCTTTATTCAACAATTGTGACATCAAACGGTCTCAAACAATGACAAAAAAATTGGCTCTCAAACAATTCAATTCAAACAAAAATACAGACTTAGAACATCTGTAAAACCTGTATGCATATGATCCAGCATCAGTGTGTGTCTGAAATCAACCAATTCAAAAGGACCAATGCAATTTTTAAAAAGTGTTTACCTTGTATATAATGAAGGCTTTGAGTACTATAGTGTTTACTTTACCAAAAAAAAAAACACAGAATATATCAAAATCAGTATTCATGAAATAATTATAAAGAATTTTTATTGTATTGTAATATATTAAATACAGAACTTAAAAAGGAGCTATGCCTTTTTTGGCTTAAGCCACCACACCAAGTATAGCATCGATCCAATGCATTGTTATCTTTAAAACAATTTCAGTTAACATCTAGGCCCTCTAAGGAGGACGGGTCCCTTTTTGAGTATTGGTCCTCCCAAGGTTTTTTCATTCTACGTTCAGGGAGTTTTTCCTTGCCGCTGTCACCCTGGACTTGCTCAATTTAAGATTGGCCTTTTAAAATAAAAATCGCTGTATACATTAATTTGACTTGACTTTGACTTTTGTGATGCTGGTCAAGCCTAGCAAGACCAGATAAGTTCCATGTTGCATACTGGTTTAAGTTGATTTGAGCTGGTTAGTGCTGATTTGATGATGGTGTTGCTGAGGAAGTCTTGCTGGTCATGCTGGAAAAACAGATTGACCAGCATATCAGAATTCAAATGACAACCTATGCCTGTCTTTGCTTTTGTAGCTTTGCATTTGTTAGCAACTTTAGCATTCAGGAGCCTTTTATCTCATCAGCTGCATTTGAGTTAAAGAGAAAAATGGGTGAAGAAAATTGAAGTTTATTACAAATGTGAAACCTGGTTAAAGTTGGTTACCTCTTTATGAAATATTAAGCTGACATATGCAAATGCTTTACTGGTGCATAACAGTGAGTACCGATTTTTAAATGCAAATTTATTCTGCCTGAGACAGAAGCAATTTACACAGCTGTCTGACAGTGCTCAGGCCTGCTAAAGCAAATAGAAATGTTGTCTTTTCTTTATTAATCTGATAAATCATTTTCCTGGAGGGATTTTCATGTTCTCTGAGCCATCACAAGTTATGTGAGGTTTAAAATTGAAAGGTTCACAACTCTGTGACACTGCTGATATATTCATCCACCAGCTTATGCTCCCCAAAAACGACTTTAACTCTTATGTACTTCATATTCCATCTATAGATTTGATTCCCAGCTGTGTGTATGCCAGGCCCAAAAATAATCGCTAATTACCAATTACTAATTGTCTGTGTGTTATGTGATCATATCCTGAGCATGTTCCGTTCCAGGGGAGCATTCTCTTACGTGAAGCGTGTGACAAACAAGGCGGGAAAAAAAGAGTTTGCGGCCAAGTTCATCTCCGCTCGGGCCAAGAGGAAAGTCTCAGCTCTGAGGGAGATGAATATCTTGTCTAGCCTAGACCATGAAAGAATCATCTTCTTCCATGATGCCTTCGAGAAGAAGAATGCAGTCATCATCATCACTGAGTTGTATCCTTTCTTAAAATGTTACACAGACAGATATTGTGCTGATGTGAATATTTGTTACAATCTCTGTAACACGGACCTGAGACACGCATCTACAATTTTCATGAATACAAAGGGGGCGGGTATCACTGTGTCATTTTACCCCCGTGAGACATCCAGTGTTTTTGATGTTTGCTCTGAATCAGTATCTTTATCAACTAGATTGTTACTGGGTTCTTTATGACACTTCAGCACTCTTGCCTCGACAAAATACCTATTTTCTAAGCCTTAGACTTCAGTGTTTCACTGGTGACAGCATTAAATCAGATGACTGTCATCGCATACAATCTTTTTATTCTATGTTTTCTGCTGATGTGAAGTAAGGTGCTAGTGTTACCCCCAGTAGAAACAACAGCAACTCAAATGTACAATTTATAGCCTTCTGATCTGTGTCGGATTTGTTACAACCAAAACACCTCCAAACTGCAGACAAAGCTCCTTTACTGGGCTTCTTTTTTCCCTTCTCATTTTGTTTATTGTCCATCTTTGTTTTCTGTTCCTTAATCTACCAACAAACTATAAGAGTAATGCACTTCATATCAATTCTAGTGGTGAACGGTATTTTGGAATTTACCTCCTACTGAAGCATTACAGCGGTTGTTTCTGCTATGCTACAGTAAGGTGGTATATTCAGCATTAATACTGTGTCAATATAAACCAGTATACCGCCCAGCACTAATACAGTCACAAACTACAAGCAAGTCTAAGAAGCTAGATCAAATTCACTTAAACATGCTTGCCCTTTTTTAATCTCTCTCATTAGTCATTGAAATCAGCATTTTCTGAAATATCCAAACTACTCCATTGACAACCATGCCATGGAAAAGGTCATCACATCTAATTTCATCACATTTTCCCTATCATGTGTTTGATGTAAACATTTGCGGAAACTGAATGAACTCAATTGTTGCCTTATGATTGGTTGATTAGCATTGCATGACTAAGCAACTGTATAGATGTTCCTAATAACATAGGTGTATAATACAATTGCGAAATTAGACAAAAACTTAAAATACAAAGGTAGAAAAACAAGCTGATGATGGTATATGCATTTTTTTTTAAATTGGTGTACCACCACAGAGAATTTTCTCTCACTGCCACAACGGCACACGGTCACTGCTCTAAGATGCACTCATGTTATAGATAATAAATTTGCATTGCGACACATTAAACATAACTCTTTTTAATTCACTGCATGAAGACTTGAAATAATTAAGTTGTCAAAGTCTCAGTTTGGCCCTAACAGTCAGCTAAAGATGTCATGAGGAGCTCCTGGACAGGCTGATAAAGAAATCCATAGTAACGGAGGCGGAGGTGAGGAAGGCCTACTTGACCATAACAGTGCACACACCTGTTACATACCTATTTCAAGCAGGTAATGTTGGTTTTGGTTGAAGATCTTTGCCTGATCTGCACCTGAAAATTTGTATGTACAATGTAGTGAAATTTTAGGTCACCATTAGATTTGTTGAGGAAAGACGACAGACCAGCTAAAGAAGCCACTTCGTAGAGGCTCTACAATGGTATTATGAGCATAAATGACATACTGTTGACCATTGGAACCAAAAAATGTAAACCTGGATTGGTCACTCCATAATACTCTTTTCAACTGATCTTTTTCAATTTCCAATCCATATGAGCTTTAGCATATGTTAGACTTTTTGTTGTTTAGGAGGGTGCTACCCTTCCAAAAAGATCATTCCTGATCAAGCTTATTTGCACTGTAGAAAGGTCAGCTTGGCAGAGGAAGGGGAAGCCACAGTAAGTACTAGCCATTGTAATCTATAAAAGATGTGATTTCTTTCCAGTTTAATACTGCACACACATTTCTACTTGTATTCTAACAGAGACTGGGAAATAATTCTATACGTTCATTGCTAAAACAATGATATACCTAATCTAATGGTGACCTATGACCTTTGTACAGTATTGTAGATACATTCTTCAATAATTCGATTGCGTGAATAACATGTAGTTTACATTTGTCAAGTCGTGTTAGCTATGCTAACGTGTTAGTGCTACTTACAGTGGAATATTTTCTCAAAGCAGCTTTACAAACCTTGTGGCTTAAGTCCATTACAGTGATAAAAAGAAACAGTGAGAGTGGCACTGGCCAAAATATAAAAAAGGGCCCATATTTGTTGTTCTTTTAAGCTCTTGCGTTCATTGTTTGTATTATTTTGTAGGTCCGCTCTAGCATGAGGCAGGTGCTGGAGGGAATTAGCTTCCTTCATCAAAATGACATCTTGCATTTGGACATCAAGGTGAATTCATTTTATTTTTGTATTATTGTCTGGCAGATTTTTCATTGCTGGCCTAATGGCTCTTGAAGATTTCTCAATTTGCCCAGTAACAGCATGTACCAAATATGAACTTAGCTGCTTTTTTCAGTTTCACTTTTGCCTGGATGTTTGGTTTCACTATTGGCTGCATCATTGTCACGTCTTCATAGATTGTAAATACCACTGTACAGAGCATCAATTACATTTTATCACCCCAAAAGTGTTTTATGTCTTAAATTAAACTATAAATATTTAGTACTTAACTATCGTCCAAACCAATAATTTTTGTTGATGTTGAATTTATTGTAAACCAAAGAGTTTAATAAATACTGTAAATATCATAGCCTTTCCTTACTACATTCCCCACTGATCATCAGTTGAATGACGTGACTTCCTGCTATGCCGACTTATTAGTACGAGAGTAGAGAATGTTTATTCTCGAATAGTGCCAAAATATCGTAAGTCTGGTCATTGTAAACTAGAGAGTAGCTGTATTAGTATTATTATTATTATTATTGCAATTGGTGTAGTTATTATTGGGCACTCAGGTGGCACAGTGATCTTATGTGCTGGTTCAATAAACCACATACAAGACATCACATACAAGTACGATGCTCTGTGTGTCATAAAATCCAGGCCAGTTGGAGATCATGTCCCTTGGCTGCAACAGCGAGAACTGTAATGAACTGTAATGAGTGCTGTCCAGGGCATGCATATTCCTAAGTCATGTGAACTCCACCCTATACCCGTGCAACTCTGAATATAACAACATGGGTATAACAAGAAAAAACAGCTATTGATGTTATTTTAGTAGCAGTAATATTAACTTTGATGACATGTGTCTTTACTCATAGCCTGATAACATTCTCATGGCTGACCATACCAGCGATCAGATCCGTATTTGTGACTTTGGGAACGCAGTGAAACTTACACTCAGCGAATCACAGTACTGCAAATATGGGACTCCAGAATTCATTGCCCCAGAGATTGTTAACCAGACACCGGTCTCCAAGGCAACAGACATTTGGTAAAACACCTGGTGCTTGTTTATGGGATAAAAATATAGTGTTCAAAGAGAGATGTGTCATGAATGTGTTATTATATAAATTATTTTCATGTTTTCATGTTTCAGGCCAGTTGGTGTCTTAACCTATTTGTGGTAAGTCTGATGTGTGATTACTACAAATCAACAAATGTCTATTTGATAATGATCTTAGTACTGGTTATGTCTTGACTGTACTGTCATTAAATGATCTTAAACTACTTTCCATTTGTCCTGCAGTCTCACTGGAGTGTCTCCATTTGCGGGAGAGAATGACAGAAGCTCTCTCCTCAACATCAGAAATTACAATGTGGCCTTTGAGGAGAGCATGTTTGCTGATCTCTGCCATGAAGCAAAGGGATTTGTCATCAAATTGCTAGTAGCAGACAGACTGTACGTACAAAGTGTTCATAAATTCATTCATGTATTCATTCATCAAGCCTTTAGTGAAGTGTTTCCCAATTGTATCCAATTATTGCATTCTTTCTCCAGGAGACCAGATGTCATTGAGTGTCTTCGTCATCCCTGGTTTAAGGTATGTCATATATAACGGAAAGACCTGAATAGAGCCCTTGTTTCTTCATTTTAAGTAGCCTGAACCAAACTCTTAGTTCAGACTGATGTTAAGCCTCAGTAGCCTGATTACAAATGTACGCTCTAACAACTTTTGAATTGTCCAGATCCTGAATAAGGGAAAGAACATCAGCACAGAATTCCTCAAAAAATACTTGCTGAGAAGGAAATGGCAGGTCAGAAAACAGTATTATTCATTTCAGTGTGGTTACTTGGTTATTTACTTCCTGAAGTGTGCTAATGCACAAGAATTCTGTACATTTTACAGAGGTCTCTTATCAGCTACAAGTCCAAAATGGTTATGAGATCCATTCCCGAGTTGCTGGATGATTCTTCCAGCCACATCTCCATTGCTATTCCACGACATCTTAAGGAGGGCACGCCACCACCTTCCTCTTCATCGGATTCTGATGAAGACATTGATGAGCTGCCGTTCATTCCCATGCCTCTCAATATGGAGTTTTCAGGCTCCAGAATGTCGTTGAATGAAATTATTGGGGATGATGAAATGACAGGCAAGACCAAAAGCAAGCTTGAAAGGCCAAAATCACCCTCACAAAGACCAGAGCCCATGGAATGTAACCCAGCAGAGGAAGCTGGTAATTCAGCTGCAAGAGGCCGAGCTAGGAAGAGGACACCACAAGATGATGAAAAAGGCTCATCTGATGAGGAACCAGGAGAATTAGCCAAGAGAGCAGACCAGCCAAAGAAGCCACTTCGGAGAGGCTCAAGTACTGAATCTGAGCCACCTGAAGGAGCTCGACGTAGAGGTGAATTGCGTAGGGGGAGCTCAGCAGACAGTGCTCTGCAGCTCCATATCACACCAGAAGAGGGTGCTGAGGAGAATGTTATTGATGGTAAAAAAACCCTTAAAAAGTCTGTGTCTATGGAACTACCTCGGAGGAGCCCAAGCCCAGGAGCTGCTAAGCTGAGCCAAGAGGATTATGCTCTAAAGCTGGAGCTGATGAGACAGAGGCTCCTCCGAGGAGGTTCCGTTGATAACAAGATGAGTGGCCTTCGAGGCCCCCTATTGGAGACTTTAGGCATGGGTGATGAGAAACGCTTTCGAGGGCCTCGTCTGGGTAACCCCCCATTAGTTCGGGCTGCATCCAGCGATTCCCCTAGAGATGACATTCCAAAGACTAAAGTACTTTGCAAGAGTGCTTCCTTTAGCCAGGGTGACACTGAGCCAATGCCTCTGCACCGGAGGATCGGGGCTCCTCTGGAGATTCCGGTAGCCCAAGTAGAGGAACGACGCTTGCATGAAGCCAAATCCATGTCTCTACTTGCAGAGCAAGAAAAGCAAGATTCTTGCCCTGTTACCCCCAAGGCACGTACCCCTGAGCCAGCGAGACATGTGTCAACAGTAAAGGCAGAAGGGAAAGAACCATCACCTGTCAGGGAAAGTAAACACGAGGAACCTACTGTTATAAACACCGACATTTCCTCTTCAGTGTCAGGAGATGATCAACAGTCCACAGATTCTGTCCAAATGGAAGATGTGGGGTTTTTGAAAGAAACTGTACAGGAACCTGAGAAAGTCCCTCAAAGTAGGTCAACACCCGTGATGGTGCCGAGAGTTGTGTTAGCAGAGAAAATTGAAGAGGAAGAGGAAGAAGCAGAAGAAAAGAAACAAATGAAAGATGCTGTTAAAGAGAGTGAACCTCCTGTTCCCAAGACGGAGGTTAAAGAAGTAGAAGTAAAGATAAAAGAATCAGTCAAACCCTCAGAGATTGTTACATCAACTAGTTCCATTGCTGTCCCCCCAGCTGTGGTACCTCAAAGGGCTCCCCCAAGCATTGTCCCAGCATATGTGCCCCCCTCGCCCCCTGCCCTTACTGTACTTCCAGATGGCAGAACGTCTGCGTATGCAAGCATCATGCAGACTATCATAGTCCCATCACTCCAACCAGTGAACCAACCTGCACCCATTGCTACAAATGCAAATGTCTCTAATCCAACTTCACCACCCGTACCTGTCTCTGCATCCATTTCCAGACATATATCAGAGCCAATTCTTGTATCCACAGCATCACCCAAGCCAGATACTCAGCAAACTACTGAACATCCTGCCGTTTTCTCTAGAGTTGCATCAGTAGAGCAACCAGCAAAGGAACCAAGTCCACCCAAGAGCCCTAAACATGCTTCCCCAAAAAGCGACTTCTCTTCTGCAAGCCACATCCAGGACATTGCATCAGAGGAGGTCTTCGAGGCTCGGTTCAAGAAGCGTGAGTCTTCCCTCACACGTGGGCTAAAGCTGCTATCATGGCAAAAAACTGAAGAAAAGCCCACAGTGGCTGCATCTGAAGGGGCAGAAGAAATGTACCGTCCAGGACCAGTTGGCGCTCCTCTGGAATTTGTACACAGGAGACTGGAAGAGAAATCCAAATCTGTGCAGGATCTCCGTGAAGCTGAGAAAGATCCAGGTTTCATGAGGAGATTGTCCATGCGCCTGAAGAGATCTCCTTCAGTTGAAAGGAAAGAGGAAAAGCCTAAAGAAGAAGACGCCCCAAAACGACGTTTGTCTTGGGCTTTGGGTAGAAGAGGATCACAGGAAAAAAAGGAAGTAGAGATGATGAGACTTGATGGAGGTCCAGAGACACCACCAGAACCAGAGATCAAGAAATCATCAGAGTCTCCTGTCTTAGCCATGCGCAGGAAAATCAGTAACACAGTAGCTGGCTTGTCTATGAAAATTAGGAGCCATTCTGAGGAGAGGAAGGAGGAAAGGGAGGACAACACAGAAACCAAAAGGACTCCTTTGCTGTCCATACTGCGCCGTTCAACCTCAGAGGGAGGAAGTCTGAAAAGGATGGGTATCCCACAGAATCAGCTGGCTTCCCAGGCAGGCAACGGGGTCTCTTCAGAGTCACTGGATTCCATGTCAAGCATACAGTCAGAGTCAACTCTAAAAAGTATGTTACATAATATTTCATCAAATGATTGCAGTTGGATTGGGTTGTTCAGTATAGTTGTACTTTAATGAATAATTGCTATGATGCAACAAAAGGCGCTTTATTGGGTCAAATGTGAGGGGCGTTGGCAAAAACAGGCTTTGCTATCAAAAATTAAACTCAATGCCTTATTTAAAAACTAGAGACTGAGAGCTTTACAAAACTGAAGTAATTTAACAAGGCAAGACGGTGGGTAGCACAACTGCCTCACAGCAAGAAGGTCCCGGGTTCAATCCCAGGGTGGAGCGGCCTGGGTGCTTTCTGTGTGGAGTCTGCATATCCTCCCTGTGTCTGTGTTAGTTTACTTTGGCTACTCCAGTTTCCTTAGATAGACCAAGATAAGTTAAGTTAATTGGTGTCTCTAAAGTGGCCCTTAGTGTGTACCCGTCTAGGGTTGGTCCTGCCCTTGTGCCCAGCAACCCTGGTTGTATTAAGCGGAAGATAATGAATGAATGAAAGTAATTTAAAATCATTCGAATCAAATAAAAATTGAGTTAGACTACTATCATTGTATTTGCAGTTTGGATAAAACTGATTCATTCAGCATTTTTAACTTTACCATATTTAGCTAGATGACACCGAAAGGCAAATTTTGTGAGACTCAATCAAACTATCAATCAAATTTTTTGGGAAGTGAAAGTTAAAATTGTCTTTTATTATTTTATTTTTTTTCAAAAATCTAACTTTTGAAAGAGAAACAAAGATTTTTTAACTTCAACTGGCCATAGCTCAAAACTTTCCCAGGGCCCCTCACAAATGTTTGCTAGTAATGAAGATGGGTTTCTTAGAGTTCATGTTTAGGCATCTCTTTCCAACAATGAATAAATTAGTCTTCACTGGATGCACATTGGTCCATAAATGTCAAAAAACAAGAAAGATTCCAAATAATTGTTTATTATTACTACCCAGGTGCCGAGGTTGAACGTAGGTCAAGATGGGATCGATGGGGCTTGACGAGAAACAGGAAAGATAGAACCACCTCCCAGCCAGATATACCCACTGCTGTTGGCAGAGAGAATGGTTTGCTCCGCTCTCGGCAGTATTCCCGCACTTCTTCTGGTATGCTTGTGCTTTTGACTGATTGTGAAATGGTACAATGTCATCTTTACAGCATCTGGCAGACACCCTTATCCAGTGTAAATTCCAGACGTCCCAGAAAATCCATCTGGACACAAGGTTTTTCATGATTGAAAAGTGACTTTTTCAGTCTCAGCTAGTTTGAAAGTTGTCACACCCACGGATTGCTCGCGTGACCAGACTCAGCCTGTCACACATTCACTTTCACCGTCTTACTAATTATGCACACCTAGCACTCATTATTACACGCACTATATAAGCACTCTTCCTTCTCTCGTCCCTCAATAAGCAACTTGGTTTTCCTCGTTCCCTCCACGCTTCTCATACTCGTTTGTTTATCGCTGGACCTACCATTTCCCGACCTTCTATTTCGTCCCTCGACTTCGACTCTTGTCTCCTCCTTTTGGCATTGTTTGGATTTCTGTGTGTACCGACTTTGGACTGCCTGACTACAAACTTTTGACTGCCGTCTTCAATAAAACCTGCTTTCTGTTACGCTGCGCTTGAGTCCGCCATTTTTAACGCTCGCATTACATAACTTCCCCAATCTTAGATTCATTACATTTGCATAACAATTGAACCAGTGATTAGTGTTATATGCAAACTGGCCAGTAATTGCTATGAACGCATGTACTATTCACACAGGACTGGGGAATAGCTGCAATCACGGCATTGTACACTTACGTATTCCACTTCGGGGTCATAGACGGAGGTTCCCCTTTCACATAGAACTGCAGTCCTTTGTCTTTTGTATTGTTTTTTGTAGACATTATCTCATGCTACAACTCCATCAACTACAAACCCTGGTAAGATTTGAAAGATGCCGTTAAAAACAATAAAAAGTGTCAGTCTTTATTCTTTGCTTAAGTCCATCTAGTTATCAGTACAGAGCATAGTCTGGATGCTTGTCTTGATTTAGTCAGCAGCTGCACTGACAAGATAAATTAATGAGAATTTAAAGCCAGGCATGCATTCTGATTCAGTTGCAAATATTTAGTAGTAGTCTAGATTGTTTTGCTATAACAAGATGCTGGAAGTATTTCAGTTGCTTCTCAGGAATGGGAGTGGTCAAATCCTCCTCATGTTGTCGCGGACATGCTTGTATAACCAGCTCAGGTCGACAAATGAGCAAAGACACTGCACTGGGAGTCTCACGTTCTTTGAGGTTGTGGTTTGATACCTAGATAACTAGATCTTTACAAAGGACTGTAGCTTAAGGAACATAAAGCATCTCAGGTGTGCTAGTGTTTGGCTTCAAATGATGACCTGGCATCCTTCACAAGATTTCCTTACTACATGACCCCAATATCCTAACGTTGCCTCTTTTCCCATTCTCGTGTATCTCTTCATATCTACTATTTCTTGTTTGTGGCTGTAGATAGATCTCATACTGCCTAACATACTCTAAGTTGCTTATTAAGTGCATTGAGATAACTTGTAGGTATGTGCCATTTAACGTGCAAATTACATTCAGTTGAACAGGATGTCGATCGAAATGGATGTTGTGCCACATTATCATAATCTCATAGCCTTTTTAGGCTACTGCAAGGTAAATATTAATGCTATATTAATGGCGGACAGGCACATATACTTACAAACATAAATTACAGCTTGTTACAAATAAGTAGTGGAAAGTCAGTCAAACAAATAAAAGTAACACATCAAACGAGGTAGAGGAGTCTCCAGTCTAAACGTGAGCTAACGAACAATTGAGCACATGACTAAGGTAAGATTGTGAGCTGTGACGTGAATAACCGACTTCTGCTCTTAAACTCTTAACTCCTGCCTCTGCTCATGGACCTGCAGCATTAATTGGCTGTTCAGTGCAGTTCATGAGATCCAGGTGGTTGTTCTGCCAAGCCTCAGCACAAGACCACAATCTATAGGAAGAGAACCCACTACAGAGAGCATAAGGATGGGGCAGAAGAAGCAAAATAAAATGCTCTGCACTGATATGCTGCCATATGGGGTGGCCTACGATAAATAAGAAATCTAGAAATCTGTAATAATTGTTTATTTAAATATGTTCATTAGAGTTTAGTACAGTGCCGTATGCTGTAACATGATACATCGGGAGGGGGGGTACGACAGAAGTTAAAAGACAGATTTGTAATTCCTACTATAGATTGTCATATCCATGGACTGCACCCGCGACCACACGGCCTATCTCACCCTCGCACTAGTTACACGAACCGTTTCATCCTCCTACTAATTACACACACCGGTTTCTCATCAGCACCTTCCTAAGCTTTTTGGTTCATCCCCTAGTTGCTCCACATTTCTATTGCATCTTTGTTGATCGTTGTACTTACCGTTGCTGACCTTATTTTAGTCCTGGATCTATCCGTACCGGCTGTGTTTTGACCCTGGACTGTCTTTTGCTTTTGCTTTTGCCTGCCGATGTTGCCATTAAACGCCTGTCTTGCCGCAACGCTGCGTTTGAGTCTCCTCCCTCCATCTCTTTGCTTTACATAGATAGATCCTCTCATTTTTAAGGCCTCGTTCAAATGGACGTTAAACAGCACATACCTGTATAAGTTGAAGCAAAATTGGAAAGCCACCATGAGCCGCTTTAACACTGCGATAGTACCCAGACATTATACTGGAATTTTGCATCACTATTCGTAATAGAAGCTTCAAGAGGTTCGAATAATCCTGTAAACTTATAGTGGGAAGTTGAATAATGAGAGCATGGCTATAACACATCTAATGAGTTTAAATGATTACTGCAGATTTGTCTTTGATATTTTTCCCATATATGTGTTTTATGTCAGTTTTATCTACACTGCTCACATAAAAATTAGGGCAGATTTCATTAGTGGTTAATTCATTTTTAAATATCCCCTCATTTTTGTGAGCAGCGTATTCGTGCCTGGTTTTGATACAAGCATTATAATAAGAACTGTCACAACATAACTAAAATTTCAATCCTTAGATTTCCCTCCAGTGTTCCATATCAAACTGAGAGACCACGTGCTCTTGGAGGGAGACCCAGTCACACTCAGCTGCCTTCCTGCTGGCAGTCCTCCCCCACGCATTACATGGATGAAAGGTTTGATCTTCAAATCTAGAATGAATGTACTTTGTTTGTAATGTTGATTTCCTGAATTGTACTTACAGTTCTTGAACTGATAGGTAATATGAATTGTCATTGCATTTTACGGTCATGGGGCACCCCTGGTCAGGCACCTGCTATACTTTAACATGAGGAACTAGTTTGGCAAACGCACAAGGACAGGCAAACAGAACCAGTACCAGGGTTAACCTGTAAGGAAGAAACTGTGGCAGAACCCAGCAGAACAAAGTGACCTTACCCATGGCCTTGCCTTCACACTTTCTTAATATGGGAAACCCTGCTGACACACAAAAAAATCTGAACATAGTGGTTACAAGAATGTGCCTTACTACGCTGCTTAATGCCGCCGTCTAAACCATAATCACACCTAGAAAGATTCACCACTGGTTGTTGCTCTTCCCTTTAATTTATGTCATTTAGCCAAATAGACTAACAAATGATACAGTCTTAAAATTCAAGCAATCCAAGTGGGTTGAGGGAAATGATTAATGGGATTTGAACCCTGAACCTTTTGATCTATATCCCAGTACCTTAACCACTAGGCCTTCACAGCCTTCTTTGACTCTGCATTCTGAAATAAAACCTCAATCACAAAAGAGATTACTCCTTCCTTTAAACCCATGGAGTTCCTGGAGTCGTGGAGCCTGTGTCAGTATAGCAAATGACCAGGATAGAGATCACTGTTAGCACCCTACAACATTGTAATTTTTTTTTAATCTCTTGTTGTTAAGTAGAGTCCCCGATCAACTAGATTCTGAGGACGTTAGCAAACACTCTATATCATATTCAGATATGTTCATTAAATAGAACTGATAACAATCTAAAAATGATATAGGTTGTTTTCGTCAAAAATAAAAGCAAGACAACTGCTGATGAACTCCTTTGCTGCACACAATTTAATTCAAATATTTGCACCAGTGCTTAAATGCGCGTTGTGTCATTATCCTCATGCTGTGCATAGATAAAGCGTGTGACTGGATAGACTGCTGATGCTGCTACAACCAGCACTTTTCAGCTATTTATAAAACTCATACTTAAATCTCACTGCACTTGACTATTAGGTAAATCTGAGACCAGTCATGGCTTTGGGGTGAACAATTTAAGATGGAGGATGCGTAGCCTCAAAGTCTTGTGGATTGTCTTTATCTCGTCAGATAAAAAACCTCTTGACATTGACCCAAGGATGAACGTGATCTCCTGCCCTGATGGGAGGCAGCTGCTGATGATTATGAAGACCACCAAGAAGGACGCAGGCCTTTATGAATGTGTGGCCACAAACACACTAGCCTCTATTTCCAGCTCCTGCAAAATCTCTCTCGCCTGTAAGTTTTACACACACAGTCATAGCACGTGTGTATAGGGGGCAGTATTTATAATATTTCAAAATGAATACGAAGAGCATCCCCCGAGAACTGCTGGAGAGTCTGATCCTGTCCATGTCCCATCGCTGTCATTGGTTTTTTTTCAGTCTTCAATGACCATACACCCTACTGAGCAGTCAATGTGGGGCCCACTTGCTACTCAGTTTACTACACTTGTTTGTGTAATCAAACAACTTTCTTTGACTTTTCTGATGATCTTATTTAATTAAATACAATCCAATGCTTCATTTTAATTGATTCGTATTCATTTTGAAATAGCCCCTCATTTTTGTGAGCAGTGTATGTGAGGGTTTGGGCACCCACATACAATGTGGTATTGGTTTTTAAATATTAACTGCCTGTCTGGAGTTTGCCTCTTCTCCCCACTTACAGTACATCCCCAGATTCTACAGTATGTGTTAGGTGAACTGGCATCTCCAGTGTCCCAGTGTGATTTATTGAGTGTATGTGGTTGGGGAATGTAGGGGTGCTTTGTGATGGACTGTGTCCTATTAGAGGTGGGTTTGCACCTTGTGCTATGTGCTATGTAACGTGTAAATTGTATTTTGACAAACTCAGAGCACCTCAGAGCAGACAAAACCCATGCACCTGTACCCCATAGAGGTTGTGTTAATTTATTTAGTTCAAGATTAAGTTCAACTCTAACATATACTGTACTTTCTACATTGAACTTTACTTGAAAACCGACAGCTTTGACTCTGGGATGAGTCAATTACTTTCAGAGAAGCTTTGTTAAAATGTTATGCCACTCTGAAAGGCTAATTTGGTTGCTTATCAATGTGCAAAGCAATTTTCTCTCAGAGCAGCCAGCATAAATCATGTCCTCTGCCAAACGCTGCCTCAGAACTGATTAACTGTGCAAGGTCAGTGACTACTGGGAATATGGCTTTAATTTTCACACATTATGTACATATGGGCATATGGGCTAGCCTTATTGGTCATGTTATACAAGATGCAATGACATACAATGTAAGTTTCTTCTAAGGTACATCCATTTTAAAATGAAAACTGTTCATGGATATTTTATTGGGGGATTTTAAACTCATCCAATACCATTTCTGAATCCATTAGGTCATTGTAAGGTAACATTTTAAATGTCAGGTTTGCTCATCTTGAAATCCAACCACTGGAAATCCAAGACTACTTAACCGGAGTCCTGATTTTTGTTCAGGTTTACCAAACCGTCCTGGGACACCAGAAGTTCCTCAGAAGTATAAGAACACAGCATTGGTGGTGTGGCGTCCATCAGACACGATGGCCCCATGCACTTATTTGCTAGAGCGAAGGACAGAGGGTAAGTGTCCTCATATTATTTTGTTTTTATTTCTTTATTTTACATAGATAGTTTGAATTATATTGTCAAGTGAGGAAACCACTTCAGAAATGGCCAAAACTTGAAAAAGAGGACAAACAGGAGAATGAATCCTTAGGAACAGATCCCTTTTGCAATCACATTGGGCCCTAAATCATATTCAGAAAACCTCATTGTTTTTTTGATGGTTTATATATTGCCATTTTGACAGTTTATTTAGCATTAAGTAACTAATTACTCATTTTATTTGCTTTAATATCACATTGAAACTTTGAAGGAAATTCCAGACGTGCAAACATCGTAATAAAATGACAGTCTGCTGACACACTGCTCAGACTAAAGTTTGCTGCCAAAGCTAACTAAATAGCATGCAATAGCATTACATAATTTATTTCAAAATAAAATGCTTTTTCAACTGGAAATCACAATGAAAAAAATGTGAAATCGAGGTCTGATACATAAACCTTATACTATAGTTTAATCTATTAGTTTACAACACTTTATACATTACAATAATTTGAGGTAAATCATGAAATAAAATATTAGAAGCAATATAAGTAAGCTTCCTTTAGCAAATGCTGCCCCGCACTTAGTTTTGCAAATCGCTCTTGTAGCTCTTTACTGCCATCTTTCGGTCTCGTGCGATATTACAATAAATGCATCTCTTCCTTCTCAGTTAGGGACCGTCCACTACAACCTGAGCTTGACCTTGATATTTATATGTATCTTTAATATTTACTGAGAATTTCTTGTCCATTATAACTCACAAATATTCTGTAACAGTTGTTTAATGCTATTGTTTCTTTTTTTAGGTGAAACTAACTGGCTAATTGTTGCCACTGGCGTGGCTGACTGTTACTTCAACGTCTCTGACCTGCCAGTTGGCAGTGCCTATAGATTCCGAGTGGCTTGTGTAAATAAGGCCGGCCAAGGACCATACAGCAATCTGTCTGAGAAAGTTGTCCTAGATGCAGCAGGTATGTACAATTCAGTTGTATTATTAGTAGTTTTATTTCTCTCAAATTGGTCCAAATGTAGCAACTTGAGGTTAGGTCCAAGTTCTTTAGATTCACCTGCCATGTCCTTTTTTCACTGCCCTTTGTCTATCTGGGTTTACTCCGGGTGCTCTGGTTTCCTCCTACAGTCGAAATACATGTATTAGGTTACTTTATTACTCCAAATATTCCTGATTTAACTGTTAGTGTTGAAATAATCTTGTCTGTGCTGTTGAATGACCTTTTATGCTAAAGTGCAACATTAAATAGACTAAATAAACAAACAATGTATATTTACCATTAGGAGCCCACTGCAGGGTCTGCCTTCTCAAACCAATCCATGAGTGGAAAGGAACTGACTCGCAACTGACCAGATTACTTAGGTCATGAATAACTTTGAACTCAGTAGTAAAGCTGGCAGTTTGTGTTCCCATGGTATTAGTGTTTTAGTGGTAGCAGTGTTATTTGTGTTTTTTTTTTTAAAAAGTGTTTAAACTGGTTAACCAACAAAAAATAGAATGAAAGACTGGAGGACCCAAATTGTACATAAACATGCTACAATATCATCCGAAACTGTATAGAATAAGCTATGACCACAAGGTTGATGTTTCTGAAGTGTCTAACTTTTAAAAACACCATTTGAGCCTGATATAGCCTTAAAACAAACTCATCATTTTTCTGACAATTACTAGAAATTGCGCCACCCCATCCCATGATGTTCAGTCAGTAGTGGTCCTGTTTTGGCCTATTTCCTTGGATGTGTAGTGTAAAGGGGATGACAAAAAAGATTGGCTGCAGTAGTAATTATATATATATATATATATACAGTCGAATCCGGTTAATTGGACCAACCGCTGTTTCGGACGACATCCTAAAGTACAGAAACAAATCCTATTATATACGTGTAATGTTATTCGCTTATTTGGACCAAACATTCCGCTTAATCAGACCAAAGAACGTGAGAAGCGAATAAGAAAAAGAAGCCTCAAGCCGCCACTTAGAGTGAATGCAAATTCGAAAAAGACCAAAACGATCTTGTTCCGATGTGGTGATTAACTGTATATATATATATATATATATATATATATATATATATGTGTGTGTGTGTGTGTGTGTGTGTGTTCGTGTGTAAGGTTTATCTGATGGTAAATGTTAGAAGAGTCTCCATTTATTTTATTTTTTCCAGCAGCTCCTCCAAAGTCCACTGGAACAGTCATCGTTAAGACTCTTCCATCAACAGCAGGCCCTACCATGGTGACCTCTACAATGACAGTTCCTCCTATAAAACCTGTCGGAGGTAAACCTATGACCATTTCTACTGCTACTACAGGACAGCCTCCTGCAATGCCTGCTGAGCCTACAACTGCACCAACCCAACCCCCGGTCACGAGACCCTCACCACTGCCAGCGTCCACCCATCGCAAAGTCCCTGACTTCCAACCTCAAACACCAAGCACTCAAACCCCGGCGAAAGCCAAGACCACTCTTAATATTACTGTGTCCAAACCTGCCCCTAGTCCACCCACGTCAGTTCAGCCTATCCCATCCAAACTCTCTCCCCCAGTGGTCCTCCCTAAACCGCAGACTCCTGTCAATGTGGTTCCACCCATGGCCCACACCCCTCCAGTGTCCCCACCCCCTCTTGTATCTCCTCCTAATACCCTTAGCAAGCCCATTTCCTCTGTACCCATGTATGTACCCGCAACAACAACTGCAGCTGTGAGTCCTGTTACCCCCAGTACTCCCTCTCCTGCCCTGTCTCCACCTGTAGTGTTGGTTACAAGTCTCACTCCTGTAGGAGAGGGCACTACAATGGCAAGGATGACCCCCAGTGGAAGGGTCACTCCATCCGGTCGGGTCACTCCCACAGGGCGTAGGACGCCATTGGCCAAACCAGGAGAGTCTGCCCTACGACAAGGCGTCCCCCAGAAACCCTACACCTTCATGGATGAGAAGGCCAGGTGAACGATTTAATCTACCTTTCTGATTGATACCAAATATGATATACATGTTGCTGGCACTCTGTCAAAAACAATGGGCCACCCATCCAGCTTTTTCATTTTGTAGCAAATAAACAGATCATAGATATTATTTTTTTTGTTTAAAAGCAGAACAGTCTTTCTTTGACTTTGTCAACACAGCACAAACTAATTTAAATAAATGGTATTTGTTTTGATATTTGTACTGGTACTCCGGAAACTCAAGTACAGAAAAAAATATGGAACCAATCGAAGATGAGGCAAAAATATGAAAACAATTTTGTAATTTGCATTTCAAAAACACACACTGGCACAAGTATAAAGATTACTTATGTACTTATTTTTTAAATAGTCTGCAAGTATTAATAACCTGTTGGACTTGCTGGATATGGCAAAAGATGTTGTTTGTTCCCATTTACCTGTGCCAAGAAAAGAATCGGTGCAACTACGATCAAAATGGGATGCATTTTAAAGGAAACATATGGGTAGAGCAAATAAATATATTAAAATGTTAGGATAGAAAATCCAAAGCAATAGGTGGAAACATCACAATATTTGATAAAAATGTAAGAAATCAGCTGAATGAAGTGATTTTCATATAGCGAAGCCACAAGACAACCAGCACCAACACATACTAAAAAGAGAACAAGGTGACAGTGGGCTAAAGAGAAGCAATCATTGATGACCATCACATTTAAACATCTGCATTGAAATTTACCCTGAAACTTTTACCTGATGTCATTCTAATAAAACATGGCAGGTGCCTGGCAGGTGTGGTCATTTTTCATGACGATAATGTATCTTGCAACAGAACAAAAGTGCTGAACTTGAAACTTAACTGTAATAAAGGCAAATGAACTCAGTGGCAATGGAGAGCAAACAGTCTAGAAAACCAATTGAAAGTTTATGACATGATGTTTTAACAGTTGGTCCAAAAAAAAGGCTCCCTCTTGCAAAGCTGACCTGTCAATTGCTGTTGCTTTAAATTATTTTTCATTAGTGATGTCCATGCCTTCAGTATTCGGGCAATCATGAAAGCATAAGGAGGAGCAGAAAAACTTTTTTTTTATTCCATATTTTTCTTTAATCTGAAAAATAAATCTAGCATTAATTAATGTGTGATTCATAAAACCAGAATATTTAGCTATTGAAAAAGTTGTTTTTGTTAATATTTGTGGTTTGTTTATTTGCTACAAAGTTAAACAAGCTGAGTGAAAATCCTAAAACTGTATGGATTCCAAAATTCCAAGTATAGGGAGTATATAAATGTAAAGTATATGGAGTATATAAATGTAAAGTATATGGAGTATATAAATGTAAAGTATATGGAGTATATGAAGTTTACATAGAATAAAGACATTGTTTTGAATTGTCGTTCTTCACTTTTTATTTAAGGTATGGAGCGGCTACACTAGAACATTATGTACAATTTTAAACATTTGATTCTAGTCATTTCTTTTAATTGCAGTGGGTTGTTTATTTGGTTAAGAACTTTAGAGGAGAATATCTTTCATCACGTCATAGAAAATTATAAGAATGTATAAATTTAAAGAAACATTTTGGTGTTACTATTACCATTCATTGGACACTTTCAGTGAAACTTCCATTTCTTTCATTTTGACCTTCGATAATGTATCATTCATTCTCCTTTCATTTCTTTTAATGAGTCAAACTAAATTGAATTTACTTTGGTTTTCTTTCAGGGGCCGTTTCGGTGTCATCCGTGAATGCAGAGAGAACGCCACAGGTAACCTCTTCATGGCCAAAATTGTTCCATATGAGCCAGAGAGTAAGCAGATCGTCCTGCAGGAGTACGAGATCCTCAAGGCACTACATCATGACAAGATCATGACCCTGCATGAGGCTTATGTGACTCCTCGGTACCTGGTGCTCATTTCGGAGTGCTGCTCAGGAAAAGAGCTTCTCTACAGCCTGACTGACAGGTCAGAGTTTGTTTAGTCCTCAGAACAACTATACCACCTGTATTTATTTGGCTGGGCTGAAGATTATTTGCTCTCACTAGGTTCAGCGTAGAGTGTAGATACACTGTTGCAGCTAAGTGTTTATTGTTCCTTCACTTGACATGATGGTATGGAATTCCCTTGGCAGTGGAAGAGAGAAATCTTGGCCCTGATCCAGCTTAGATTTGTATCTTTTCTTTTATAGGCATATCTTGTTCTATGTTCACATATTTACATTGAAATGAGTTTGTGAATAAAGGAATGCTTCATTTGGAATAAAGTGACACTTTGAGTGCAAGCCTACGATTTGACTTGTTAGCAATTGTGTGTGGTGCAACGCAATTACCTGCTGATACGGACAGTGATGTACGATTGCTACGATTGCTGATGCATGATCTGATAACACGGACAATCCGTTTTCACACAATTATTGTACATGAACTTTTAATAGTAATTAATATGACAGTGTCTGGTGTGACTCACAAAAACGAACCAAACACGGACTAGGAATTAAGCATGGAATCTATTTAACAGAACTAGGGATAGGACAAAAGGGAGTTTGTTTGTTTGTTTGATTTATTTAGTGTCAGTCTCAGGGACACAGAGTCAGGGAAAGCCAGGCGACAAATTGTCTAGACTTTGGGTCAAGTCCTGAGGTGGGAACTCAGAGAAAAATGGATCTTAAAGCAGAGTGCACAAAGTAGGCCTAGAAAACCCAGAGCCCCACTGTAGCCCCCCTACCCCCCCCCCCCCCACCCCGCTCCCCCAGAGCCCCACTGTCAACCAAAGCAGGGCTGATAACTCTACGCTGACACTATCTCACTGAGGCCTTAACACACCTTGAATCGTCAGGCAAGTGAGACAAATATGATGTTATGATATTACTCAGATGCTATCAATGATCAGGTCATTATTCATAATTACTGTATAGAAAATTCTCAAACCTCAAAAGATCACTGTATGAACTGCTTGTTCTTCATCTTTGCAATCGGGATGTTGTGTTTGATGCCAGCCTCATCTCCTTATCTCAAGGTTTCGCTACTCTGAGGATGATGTGGTGACCTACGTTGTTCACATCCTGCAAGGTCTGGACTACCTGCACAGCAGGAGAATCCTGCACTTGGACATCAAGCCAGACAATATCATAGTCACCTACACTAACACAGTAAAGATCATTGACTTCGGCAGTGCTCAGACCTTCAACCCGCTCTTCCTGAAACAGTTCAGTCCTCCTATAGGAACACTCGAGTACATGTGTAAGTAATGGATACTCAACACTGCATACACAGTTTAAAGCTGGAAATGTATTATCGGATTGTAAGACAATTACCAGTTTACCATTTTACAACCGAATAATCCCAAGATTTTAAAATTGTGAAGATGCTAGAGTATGTTCATTCATTTAAAACGCATTTTTACCGTAGAAATGTAAATCAATTGGTTAACTAATTACCAACATCAATCAGATAAATTGAAAGAAGCAAAAATATCTATGTCTAAATATCTAAATATATATGGAATTTAAACCGAGGGCTGAAGTTGAGAAATGTTAAGTTTGAAGTATTTATTGCAATGAAATTAATGAAGTTAATATATTAAGTTATAGAGATAAACTGACTTAAATAGGCCTCTTGTATTTGCAGAAATAATACAGGGCACTATGACAAAAGACATGTAAGCACTCTAAGAATGTATATTGGAGTTCAAAGAAGGTAGAGGGGTTTGTGGATCTCTCCGTCTGCATTTACTGTGCAAAAGTCTACTTCTTGGGGCAGCGTTACATTTACTGTTTTAGCAACATTATAAAAACCATATATAATTGTCAATTATTCCTCAGTAAATCAAACAAACACTTTCTATAGGCTACAGTTGCAAGTATTTAGTGTGGCCTCCCCTTTCCCTTGAGCAACATCTGACAGCTACATCTGGATGTCATTTGACTCTTCTACAGTCCAAAGACGTTTGATTAGGAATGTTTTTTTTGAAAGGATAACAGCCAAGAAACCACTTTTTCATTAAGGTCACAATCGATACTTTGGCCTACAGAAGCATTTCTTCTGAAAATCGTGTTGTCGCGCTTTTTGTGTGTATATTTTATGCATTTTTGTTTGTAGCTTAATAGCAAAAATTATACATAATTATATTTGATCTTTACACCATTGCGAAAACAGCAATCTAATTATGGTCTAAGATGTTTGCACAGTACTGTATATTTTCTATTTTTACTCCTAATTCATCCTGGCTGTGGGCAAACAATTAGAACAAAAGTTGCTGCATCACTATATCCTGTTATAACACATTTGCACTGTTTCCGTGTGTCTGATTCTTTTATCTAGTAGACCTGTCATTCTGTAAAATAGTATGAGTTGCTCTTCATTGTCCGTTGTCCTGTTCCAACTCTCATAACACCTTGCTGATAATATAT
>JAUZST010026813.1:0-30403 GCA_034779995.1 Parotocinclus haroldoi | reverse complement strand
GTAACAAACGTCGACACAGCTGAATAATAAGATGAATAATACTCACATGTATAAACAGGTAACGCTCACTACACGTCTTCGGGGAGCTGCAGAAGCTATGGCGCTCAACCAATCAACTGCAAGAGTTGAAATACGATCTACGGAAGCCGTCATGTAACAGTTTTTAAAATACGCGTTTCAAACTAATAAACGTGGTAAATAAGACGAATCAAAATACAAAACTAAAAAAGTTTTTTTTTTAAAGTTTTAAAAAGTTTAACAAAAGTCTCAAAATGTGGGTCAGACAAAAACACATCTGTGAACATTGTGCACTTAATTTATTAAGCATTATTTGCTATAAAACCTAGATTAACCAATTGCACTGACATGCTGTGCAGCGCTGCCATGCAGACATAGTGCTATGTTAGATTTATCTGTGTTTTGTATAGATTTTGATTATGGGTGATGGTTAATTATAGAGCATTTAGGTCTATGGAGTTTGCCTCGTTAAGCTCATGAGAACCATATATATAGCATAGTCAAAATATTTGTGCTACTATTTGTACCCTATTTGCTAGCTACAGCCCAGATTACCCATGTTTAAATACATATTATTCACAGTAATATGTAGGAGCCCCTTTTCCAAAGGTGGTCTGTCTTTCCAAAAATAGTATTTGTATCATTATTCAAAATGCTGTATTACAAATATGAAAAAAAAAACTTATAGAACAATTGATATCTTTGGAAATTACTTAATTTCATTTTGGCCACATCGAGATATCAAAAGAGTGAAAAATACTACAACTTAGTGCAAATGAAGATTGTATTTGATTACTCGGTTCCTGTGTGTCCAGACCTACAAAACTAAATAACAAAGCAAGTATTACTTCTGAAGTTACATAACTCACTAAACACAAAAAATGCACAAATAGTCATTGAGTTAATGTTCGAACTGTTCAAAATGTTTAAAGAGACTGCCTTCTAGAAGCTAATTTGAGAGTTGGTGTTATGCCCTTGACTGCATTATACGTGTTAATGACATGCAAGGCGTCATGTAAATGGCGATAAATCAATCTGGACCTCAAGTAGACCGAAAAAAATTGTGCCAGCAGGGCACTAATTATGTATTCTTAAGAGGGATGTTAGGGGCATATTACATTTCTCTGTTTACGATACATTACATTTATTATGGATTTAACGAAATATCAGTATCCTCATTGTAAAATGCAGAGCACCTGTAAACACTAACAAGAGTGCTAGTGGTAACGACTGTACAAAATGATCAAATACTTTTATCAACAACAGCAGATAACAGTGGGATGAAAAACTCACACACAGTACAAACCTTGTAAGGATCCTAACGTGTTTGACGCCAAACTAGCAATCCTTAGTTTTTTTTATAATCACATAAAGAAGTGAAGCCAATGCTAACTGATTCCTATCCAATCCTAAATCTGATGTTGAGGATCATGAGAGAAAGCCTTACACATCTGCATACTCTAATATCGTTAAGACAGATGTTGAAACAAGGACAGACTCCTTTGGCCGATCTGTCCCTGCCAGTCTGGAGCAATTTTATCTCAGGGTGACTGGCATGGCTGGCACGGTATAGCCTGCATAGAGTGTGCCAAGAGCCTTTTCACTTACTTCTTATCATGTGATACAGAAGAAACTGAGAATAGGGAAACTGAGATTTTTTTTTGCAGTGACCTCAGATTTTTATTAAGGCCTTTTAAAGGTGACCTGATTACATGTTGCTCCACCTGGACCTCATTAGGTAAAAGTCCAACCGGCAACCTTTAGTCTTATTGGCAAGGTTCACTTTAAAAACTGGATCCAGCTTACTTGTCTTCTACATTATGTAAATGTACAGAAGCTATAAGCAGGAGCTTAGTATATGGCCAAATGTTTATAGACATCCAGTAGCTGTGCTACTTTGTGATGGACTGATGCCTCATATGTATTATTGTCCATATGTATTATTTCTAGGTTTTTCATTAATGACACCACGACAAATGAAGGCGGCGATGTGACATTTGGATCTTACATCTGGATGCTTTATTTTTTTGTCAATGAGCGTATATCCCAATGTTTACCATATTCTAGTATCCTAAAGTTCCATCTTCCTGTCTTTCCCCCCCTGTTATACTGTATGTTCGGACGGGTTGATGGTTCCAGTTTCGCTGTGTATTGTACCTGCTACAATGTATAAATTCAATCAATCACTCAATCAATCAATATTGTGACAATAATAACAAAACATGCTTGCTTCAGAAACGTAGACTATTCTAAGTCTAATGCAAGTGGGTGATAAACAGGTAAATGTATTGTGATACCACACCTGTAGCTGTAAGAATCAAAGCCAATGTTGGTAAAGACGGCATGTTGCTCTCAGGCAGGCTAGGGCTGGAATCTGAGAGGAGGCTGAAATCATAAAGAACCACTGGTGCATCCAGACAGTTTCCTTGTTAGCGTGCCATAGCAGGCCATGTGGAGGCTAGAGGTTAATTTGGTATCTGGCTCGGTGTTAAACAAAGGTCAGCGCTACAAGGCCGTAAGTCATAAACAAATGTGGTTAAAAACGGCATACACACCTAGGCTCAGTTTAATGAATATTCAATGAGCCATTTTTTCTTCCCTGTCATTTTGTCAAAGGATGGGCTTTAATGTTTCTTTTTAATGAAACATGATAGTCTATGGTACATAGAACTGATAGCAATTGAGTGTTAGCATAGGTACTGGCATAGTTGTAAGTACACACAGTAGTACTGCAGCTAAAAAAAGCTAATATAACAATTTAAACTCAGTAAGCAAACCATTTCAGTTTAAAATAAAAGCTTCACTTTTTGTCAAAAAGCATTTTTCAGGATCAGCCAAACATTTTTTTAAATAATATTGGCTATCGTTGCTATTGCAAACAGCCTCATAATAGCCACAACGTTTGTAAAATGTGGACTTTTTTGTTTAGACCAGCCAAATCTGCTAGTGCTTTAAAGACATTTGGTCTAACAAAGAAATACATACACGCCAATCACACACTGTTTTTACCCATTGACACAATGATTACTGTAGCCAACTAAAGTTACATCTACACCTAATCCTAGCCTTCACCTCAGTAACCTAATGAAGATATTTTGGCTCTATTGATATTTGGTTTTTCAGAAGAAAACCATTGGGGACCAGCAAAGTGTCCCCACAAGGTAAAAAAGTCAGATCTTTATACCTTTGTGGATAAATTTGTCGTCGTCCCCCAACACACACACACACACACACACACACACACACACACACACACACACAGTTGACCTTCTTGCTATACTGCAGCCCATTCTTGACTTCACTGGATGGGAGCCAAGAAGCCCAACTAAGTGATACTGAATAAAAACACAATGCAGCCGTAGAGAAGCAACTTGGGTTTCACAAGCATTCTCTCACGCCATTGTGGCAGTTGCCTGGAGGGGAAGAATATTTCCCTCTGTCTTCTCTGTTTGGGGGAGAAAAATAGCAAAGGACAGCATATGTTGTGTGCTTCGGACACTGGTATGTTGGCCAACTTGGCGTTTGATTTCAACAGGTAAAACATGATTATGGCAGCACTAAGAAGCATAAACCAACTAGGACCTTGAACCAGTTTTTTTCATGGCCTAGTGGTTAAGGTACTGGATAACTAAGATGTTTTACCTTTAACTTGTTATTATTTTGTACTTAACTATTGTAAGTCGCTTTGGATAAAAGCGTCTGCCAAATGCAATGTAATGTAATGTAATGTAATGGACTATGGTCCAGAAAGTCCTGGGTTCAAATCCCATCGCTATAGACCAGAAAGTCCTGAGCAAGACCCTTAACCCATAATTGCTTGGATTGTAAGACTGTATGAATTGTAAGTTGTTCTGGATAAGGCCATCTTGCACATAACAGTAAGTTAAAGTTTTTCCGTAAAAAAAAACGTCATGCCTTTTTAAAGAAAATACTGTTAGATTTTGTTAGTCAGTGGCAAGCTGAGCACACAAGTTTCAGATTTGCTCTACTACATAGGAGTTTGGAGAAACATTAAACTAAGGTTCATTTCCATTCAATTTCTTGTAATTGCAATTATTAAATGTATTCATTACTTAATTTGCGTTAGCTTTTACCAAAACCAAATCCTTGGCCAGATCATTTAATTCCTGCTGTGCTATCAAATGAGGATAACCAGGCATAATGGATTCAACATCTGGATCCGTGTCATTTTCCACATCTGGTTCATGCTTTGTGGCTTCTTCAGTTTCCTCATCTAGGCTCAGTGTCTGTGCTTTCTGTACTGACAAACTTTCTTCATGTAGCGCTGGTCTCACAGCTGAATGCAGATGGGGTATTCAGTACTTACAATACAATATTTATATACAATACTTAGTTGTGGTAGAGAAGCCAGATACATCAATCATTTTACTGTATTTTTGCCATAGATCTAGGACTGCAAATGACATCAGCTCTGAGTTTATTTTGTATCTTTATCACCAAATTTACATCCGAAGTAGAGCTCATGGACTTGAGCTTTTTAGCCTAAAGTCTACTTTTGTCACAGATGTAACAGAATGTATTTTAGCTGTTGCGACATTGATGTGACATTTCTGTCGTGTTATCGCTTCCAAAAGACAGTAGGTCCTATTAAGTATACTCGCTATGCGCTTGCCTGAACACCATATGCGTCAATATGCTTTCAAATATCATCCGTAAAGTGAGTAGCTTTTATAGCCTGTCTCCCAACCTGACTAAACATGCCCCGGCAACATTTGCATGGAACCATTGACTGTGTGTCTGAAGAATGAACAAAACTGCTTGCTTTATGGGGAATGCAGTCATATACTTAAAGATAAGATTTAAGATAGGTAATTACAAAAATGGGTTATACCTATGAAAAGGTTACAACCCTGCAGTTACTCTGTAGGCTACAGTTACTGGACTAAATAATTTTTGCATATTCTCTATTATCCATCCATCCATTATCTTCCAGTTAATCCACACGGGGTCACTGGCCAGCCGGCACCCATCCTGCAACTCTGGGCGCAAGGGCAGGAACAACTCAAGATAGGGCGCCAATCCATTGTAGGGTACACACACAGTCACATACTAAGGGTCACTTTAGAGACACCATTTAACCTAACATTCATGTTTTTGGGAAGGACATGCAGAGTGTACACAGTAAGGACCCAGGCCACTCCACCCTGGGATTGAACCCTGGACCTTCTTGCTTTGAGGCAGCGGTGCTACCCACTGAGCCACCATGCTGCCCAATTCTCTATTAAGTTCAATATTTTATATAATAGTTTTGTTTTGTTTTATTATACAACCCCAAATCAGAAAAACTGGGGCAGTATGGAAATGCATATAACAGAAAAAGTGTTTCTTACATTTTACTTCTGTCTAATTGCAGGCAGGCTGAATCTGCAATCTTTAATGTTTTGTCTGTTCACCCTAATTTCATTTGTTATTACACATCCATTCCTGCATTTCAGGCCTGCAACCCATTCCAAAAAAGTTGGGACAAGATGAATTTAGAGAAAACTATTAGTTAGATTTAATTTAGAATTTATACATTTTTAATTTAGAAATACCTACATTATTTTAATGTTATGGTAATCCAGGGGTCTCCAGTGTGTCAACAAATGCGTGAACAAATTATTGAAATATTTAAAAAAACACATTCAAACTGGACAGGATTTGCATATTTCTCCGTCTACGGTGCATAACATTATAAACGGTTCAAGGAATCATGAAGAGTTTACGAACTTTTGTCAATCACTACAATAAAGAGTCAAATTAAGAAATGCCACTTAAAACATTACTGGGCAAAAAAAGAAACTTCATGTCCTCACCTGCTCCTGTGACTGCCTCTCTCTCTATCTCTCTCTCTCTCTCACACAGATGGCACTTGGCCACACCTCCTGCTACAGTCGCTGATGTGGCTACTAACAAGGCTACAAATAATTTATTAAAAAGCTGTTGTAACAAGCAGAAGGTGAGACTCACTTATCACTCTATAAACCGACTTAATTTTGAAACCGGTTTCCAACACTAATAAGTGGACATTAACTTCCACCTAAAAGATAAATCTCTTCTCGTGATTTTCCAGACATGTATTGATCATGTCTGGTTCCATAATAATAACAATTTAAAAAATAAACCTAAGATAGTATTTTCGGTAAATTGAAATGTGTTTGTTTAACTGACCATTCAGTATAGATTGTTTAATCGTTACATGCAGCGGTTCAATCCCAGACTGGTGTAGGAATGCTAAGAACAGTAATAGCAACCTGGCTAGGCCAGATGGGACTGTTTTTCAGAGATTGTGAGATTGTGGAGTGCTCAGATGGACAGTGGCACAGTTGATTCGCTGGCACAACCTGCCTCACCTTTCACAGCCTGCAGAGACCTGAGAGGGAGGGGGAGGCGAAATGAAAAGATTACAGAAAGAGCCAGAGTGGGGTTAGACAGAGGAGGGGTGGGTCAGCATGAGCCAAGGGGAGGGAGAAAGAGGAGGGAGGAGGGGTCGCCGAAGGCAGTCAATGGTGAGAGGATGGAAGGGTAGAGTCTAGACTGCGCTGACCTTCGCAGCCGAGGGCTTTCTCTCCAGGGTCAGCCTGGATATGGAGGGAGGATAATGGAAAAACCTCAAGGGAGTTTCCAAATGAAAACCAGATTGGCTGGCAGAGTGTACTCCCTCCTCCCACCGCCTCCTCTCCTAATCCCTTCACTGGATAGAGGTAATAGCTCGGAAAAGATCTGGATACTTTGTCGCAATCATAAACAGAGCGTGCCACACTGGTCATCTCTTTAGATCCATCCAGGTCTAACTTATAACATAACAATGATACTAGGTGTCACGTCATGGACTGCAGCCAAAATGTGATTCCAGCCTTCTACCCTGGCCTGTAGACCTGTATCTGATATCTGTCTGGTGTCTGTTTAAAATAGGATTATGCTAGCGTATGAGATGTTGAATCACATTACATTAAAGGAATAGTCCAGTGTCCTTCAGTGTAGCCTCTGTATAGCACAGCTGTAGAGCAAATGTGATAGAAAGTCATTTGATACCGTTATTCAGAGTACCACTACTGCTAACTTTATTTATAGAGCACTCTTTTATTACTTAAAAAAACAGTTTTAAATAAAGATTAACACTCAAAAATATGAGATTACAGTAAATAATAGATAAAAGATAAATGGGCTTTAAAAAAACATTACCGTAGTGATATACTCATTGTATGATACTGTAACGAAAACATAAAAGGATTTTTCACAAAAATTCCAAGCAAATAATTCATAAATGTGTCAGAGATACCTTATCAAATCACGAGTGATTGGTGAATGATTGAAACGACAATGCTTTTTTTTGCCAGAAGCCAAAAATACATTGATAGACAGTATTATGAACAATACAGATGATCAGGCCGATGAAACAGGGAATAGAAGGGTAACTTACACAAAAAGTCTATAAATACATCAACATAGTTAGAACAGTCTTTAGTTCAAGTGTGTGCTAGCAAGCAAGATGGTTACTTACACACACACACAGACACACGGAAATATACAAAAATGGTTGCCAGATTCCACAGAAGAAACAAGCAACCATATCTTTTAAATAGCCCAAAAGAACAAACTTGGCTATTAAAAAAGAAAACAAAACAGGCAACCAACTACAATACAAAGAGCATGACCACATGGCCAGTTAATCTAAAATAAAAAATAATTTATTTTTACCTTTTTACTTTAAAAACGAATACCAGAGAGAGACAAGCCCAAGTAAGCGATCACACTATTAAAACAATCCCCAAAAACATGCAACCTGCAACTACTAATGTTTGTAAGTGCCTGTATAGAAAATAAGCCCAAAGTTGCTTATAGTAAATGAACCTGGAAACTGTGACATGAACAATGGACTCTTAAACTCCTCAATTTGGTCACGGATCCACATTGTTGACTGGCTTTTCAGCTGACGTAATCTGTTTACAACAAATTTCTATTTCCTATTATAATTATTAATTAATAATTAAAATTGTTAAGACCTTGGTTGTTAAAGTGAACAGATGTTGATCAGCTGATCATTACACCGAGTTTACCCGTACAACAATGCCATCATCATTCGTATATCATCATAGAATACACAGATTATCAAATAATAAGTCGAACAAAGACATTACTAATAAAACTTTGAGATTATGATATTCAATGCAAATCTGTAAAACAATGTACAGTTGACAGTTTGTTTTAATCAAGTAAAACTGATGGACTAAGAATCAGCCAACAGAACAAATCAGAACAAGTTTTGATTTTAAATTATTTATTGAGTTAGCGTTGCTCATCTCCTCTGAGACACTCAGATGTGAGAAAATGATCGGCCACTGACTGAGCTCGAATGACCCTTGGGATTAATACTAAACCTGCCACAGCTGAACAACATGTTTGAGATGGTCTATGCTGCTTAAAGAGGTCAGTAATATATAGTGGGGCTAAATATTTGAATGCCTTCCGTGACATTTGCAGAACCTCATAGTCAATGCGAGTCTTGACAGGCAGTCAGTGTAAAGTGTAAGACTGAGGAAATATGATCAGATTTTCTCATCCTGGTAAGAATACGGGCAGCAGCAGTCAGGCATGTTTTTGTATGGTGGCTAAGTTGGTTAAGGTACTGGACCAGCAGGCTTATGGTTCAAATCCTCCAGCTGCTCCCGTGGGTCCTTGAGCAAGACACTTTTGCCTCTGTCACTTTTATTGCAGTGTGTCAGTTGTGCGTTGTTCTGGTTAAAAGTACCTGTTAAAAGACTAAATGTGGATTTAAGCACAGGTGTCAAAATGTTTTGATGATACAGAAATGGGGAGCATCCTCACCTGCTCTGGAAGTCAGTACAGCACCCAGTGGTGAACTCCAAGACACAGAATGATCACACCAGTGGTGGCTGCTGGTCTTTCAAAGAGTGGAAGTTCATTGTCAGCTTACATCTAAAATTGGACAATGTATTTATATGTAAATTCTGCCCCCCCCAACCCCCACCCTCATTGCTTTTCAAGAAAATGGTTGGTGACCCTATCGTACCAAGTAGGCGACTTTACTAGACACTTGAACAGTGTTCTGTCAGTGGCCAGCAGGCTGCTGAGACGGCCTTGATCGATTGTGTTGTAAAACTTGAGCCTTTTTAAACAGGAGAAAAATCGAATTACACCTGTAGATGTAGCTCCAATTGTTGCCACTAACGATAACAGATTGTACAGCTGAGGCATTGGACTGTCCAACAAGGAACTAATGAAACAACAGAACTGCAAACACGGAAATGTTAAAACATTATGTTGGTACAAGGAGCTACTATGAGTGTTTTATACACAGTGTAAGAAATTAACAATGGAAATAGTCAAGCAATTTCGGCAAGCGAACACCAAGAAATGGGTTACAGTTTGTCTTTCGACTTGCAAAATCCGAGATGGGACTGAGCTTCGAATGATTTACGATGTACATCTCAAAATAGCTGTCAATCAAAACGGGATTCAGCCTTTCAAATGATCCTCTAATCATCATGCGGAACGCTCCAGGGGCGGAACAATATATTGGCATTTATCCAGTGAAAAAACAAAAAACTGTTCCATGCAGTCCCATTGACGTGAATGGACACTCAGCTTCTACAGGCAAATGTACTGATCATAGATCGTATAAGAAAGAAACATATTGTATGAGAAGTTAACAAAATCGAGTCAGTCGGCATGTGATAAGTAGCTGATTCTGATTTACATTAATCTAAATGTAATACTGGCATGGACATCATGGTGTGCTGTGTTTTGGCCAGAATTTTGATAACTAGGTGAGTCTTGGAGAGATGGATGCATGTACACTTATTAAGTATGTGTCCTATTTACTGGATGACTGGATATAATCCTGATACTCAAGACACTTGAAATGACCTAGTGTAAATTGGGTCAAGCCAACGCTCAATAAGCAAATTCCTAATTACAGACAATCATTCACAAAATGATTTGGGGCTTGGGATTAAATAATGTTCTGTGCAGCTATTAGACAAAGGAATGAGAAACAATAATTGATACTGAGGAAGGAGAATATGAGGATTGTCCATCATTCTGGCTTTGGTAATAAAAAGTATAGGACTTTTTAATTATTATTCTGGACTGGGGCAGCACCGCTGCCTCACAGCAAGACGGTCCTGAGTTCAATCTCAGGGTGGAGGGACCTGAGTCCTTTCCGTTTGGAGTCTGCATGTCCTCCCCATGTTTGCGTGGGTTTCCTCCCACAACAAAAGACATGTGTTAGGTTAATTGGTGTGTCTAAAGTGGCCCTTAGACTGTGTGTGTGTTTGTGTGTGTGTGTGCGTGTGTGTGTGTGTGCGCACTACGATAGACTGGCGCCCCCTCTAGGGTTGTTCCTGCCCTTGCGGCCAGAGTTGCCGGGCTCAAGCTGAATGGATAATGGATGGATGGATGGATATTTTGGACTGCAGATAAAGGGTCTGTCTCAAAACCAAATGAGCTGCCATTGTAGGCACTGGCTAAGTAGGCAGCTGTTTAAGTAGGCAGCATTGTCACAGCATTCTGCCTTTTCATAAGACCTAAGACTTTACTTGGCTCATTTGCTAGTATTGGTTCAGCCTATATTTCAAATTAAATTGCTATTTTGTTCAGTTTTGTGACAAGAAACTCCAGTAAATAAAACACCAGTAAAAAGTCGAATAACTTATATCCAAAACCGCTCCTATCTCCTCTTGCAGCACTGTTGCCATCCATTATATGTGTTTAAAAGATTTTGTGTGTTGCATCATGGGATTGCTTTTGTGGAGAAGGAACTGTGGAGAAGGATGCTTCCTTAAAATTTAGTCAAAGTCAGGTCTCTCAGTAGGCAGAATATCTAAGGTATATGAGAATTGGAACAGCCCTCTTGTCGGAAATGTGCATACTATGACGTTAAATGCCATCAATGTAGGCTGCTCACTAGGTTTAGAGACAGAACCTGGAATGTTCCCTAAAAAAGTATCCTGAAACCTGCACTAAAAAATTATCTCTAAACCAAAAAAGTCCTAAACTGCTCAACTAAAGAGACCGAGGTCAGAGGCTCATAATGAATTATTAGTCAGCACTGTGCAGCTCCTCCCACCAAAGCTAATTGAAGCTAATTAGACACAGTGATAAATACTCAGTAGATTCCATAACCTTGACTGTGATTGAAATGTATCTCCACTCTGCCATGGTTACTAATGACCTCTGAACCTTTTGTAGACTGAGCGTATATCTGTGTGCATGTAAGAATTTGGGTGAGAGAAAAAAACGCTAAGGGTAGAGCATGAGTGCTTGGTGCAGTTTGGAAGAAATCCATCGAGCCTCTCAGAGATGAAAGAAAAGAGCTTTGTATGGATGACAGTGATGCCTGAGAGATGCTATACAGTCCCAGGACTCCATGGATGAAGGCCACGGGTTCTCTGCCCCTTAGTGGAAGTGGCTCTATAACCCCAGTCTTGAAAGCGGGCACCCCCAGGGGGAGGGATTTAGTCAATTTCACACTGAGCTCTAGAAAAGAGGAAACTAGTTTAGGTATTGAGTTTAAAATGGAACAGCAATAGAACTTAACTATTGAGGGATGTAGTTCAGATTCATTACATATCAACACAGCATCTAATTCTTATGTTTGGACCTGAGACTGCAAGCTCATTCGACTATAAGTATTGTTTCAGTGGACTTCAGTGGAAGTGACTGCTGACGTTCCACTCATAGCTGTCTTAACTCACCAGTCACTGCAGACATGGGGAGCAAGTTTGGACTTTTGTTTAAAAACACTGACTGGAGCACACCCAAATCACCAAATATCCTGTTTTAGGTTCTATTAGTTTTATCCAGCTGATACTGCTATAACTGCTTCACCTTTTTGGTTAGTTGGTAACGTCCCGGGTCTAATAGTGCTGACGGACGCGTACGGGGGGAACCCCTGAGGTATTTAGTGTTTTATGGGCACATTTAGGGTCTCCTGTTCTGTACTCATGCGCTCCTCGCACGCCTGAGCTCATGCTCTTCCCGTCGTTGGTATCTATCGAGCCTCACCTCAGCCGGCTGCGCGCCCTGCTTGACTTACTCGCGCCATACGTGCCCCCGAGCACACACTTAACCCCGGGCGCTTCGGCCCCTTCGGTGATCTATTCGCGCTCAAGCTCATATGCTCACCTTTTGGCATGTCGGCATAATTATGCTCGCCTCCTGGCGCCTTCTGCGAGTTCAGACTACCTCCGTGCCTCGCCACTTGGGAGACTTCCCAAATCAGCGCACTATCTGGTCACTGCACGTCTGCCCCGTTGGCTCTTCGCTGCCTCTTGTTATTAGTTCACTCATTGGTCCCAGTCGGGACGCAACACAGCGGCATGCCACTCGCTCATACGGGTGAGTGTTGGTAAGTGTGGGCTGCGTTAACTGCTGACTGACTGTTGCAGCTCCAGGTGCCCTCTTTTCATTCTCTGCAGTGAGCCTTGAAACCCACCATACTCCACTATACAAGTGTTTGTTCTTTAAATGACGTATTCAATTAGTTGTGTTGAAGCATTTTAATGTGCTTGCCCCGCAAAGTATTTTTTTCATTGCACGTGTTGCAGGATGCAAATTTAACATCTCTCTCAGAGACCATGTAAAAGTTCCACACGACAGACATGTTTGTTATGGTTTGCCGTCGCGCGCTGGCAATTGTGAAGGAAAGGGGGCAGAGACACAACACTACACACAGGGCCTCTGCGGGCTTCAAATTACAGGTTATCGGTTTTTGTGATCGGCGTTGATCGGCATACGCCAATCACATATTGTGTCACGGAAATCGTCTGGGTGGCCGATCGTTCGGAACACCACTAGCTTACAGCAAATCGTCCATCAGGGGAGAATGGCCAGACTGGATTATGCTGAAAGATATGCAACAGTAGCTAGAATATCTACTCCTTACAACCAAGGCATGACAAAGTGTGTCACTTTAATGCATAACATATCAAACATCAAAGCAACACTGGGTGTCACTGCTGTCAGCTAAGAACAACCAACTCAGGCTACAATTTCCACGGGCTCACAAATGTTGCCTGGTTTAAGAATCTCGAATTTCTGCTGTGACATTCAAAATTTGGCATAAACAACATAAAAGCATGAATCCATCCTGCCATGTATCAACGGCTCAGGCTGCTGGTGGTGTCATGATGGGGTGGATGTTTTCTTGGCATGCTTTGAAACCCGTAATACCAGCTGAGTATTGTTTAAACACAACATCCTAACTGAGTATTGTTGCTGACACTGTATGTTCATCCCATTATGAGCACAGTGTAGTATTTTCTGACGGCTACTTCTAACAGGATAGGCTGCCATGTCACAAAGCTCAAACTAGTCTCTTGAACATGATAATGTGTTCACTGTACTCAAATGGCTGCCAGATCTCAATCCAATAGAGCACATACAGAATATCATGTGATGTTCACATGTCAACATTGGCCAGAATCCCTAAAGAATGGTTGCAGCACCTTGTTAATTTATTCAAATGATGGCAGTTCTGAAGGCAAAAGGGTTACAACCTGGTAATAAAGTGAGCTGTGATTGGATAGACTCTAACTAGTTCAACGCCTTATTAATGTTATTATTATTATTATTATTATTATTATTATTATTATTATTATTATTATTATTATTATTGTTGTTGTTGTTGTTGTTGTTGTTGTAGTTGTTTTCCCTATTAAAATATATATACATGCCACTTGCCCCTGTAGCACCCCTTACAATGTTTACCACCACCAAACATCTGCCCTTCAGTTAATGGATTGGTCAGACTATTGTCAGTATGAGATAATGTGTTGATGTCATTGTCTGTACAATACAGTACATATAATACAGTTAGAGATTTAGTTGAAAAAAGCTTTAACATTCCTTTAAAATGGCCGGTTCAGGAGAACTCCAGGGTTTGGGCTGGGAATCAATATGAAACTAATAGAAGGACAAAAGGCATGTTACATTTTCTGGGTATAGTCCTGGCAAATGCGCCATCTTTGCATTTTTCTTTACCATTGAAAGCCTTTATCTTAAAGGCCATGCCAGCTTAAAAGGTTGGGTCATAATGGAACTGTATTGGCGGTATTGTATTTGTCAGTCATGTGATGTATGCAGAAGTGTCTGAGACGGTGGAGTGGACGAACGACACTTATACAAAAGGAAACACTCCGCCACGGCCATAAATATGCATCGTGACATTTGGAACAAAGCCCCCTCATCTTGCTTTCATGATGAGTTCTTCCAGCGTCCTGTAATGTTCTGCCATACTGTCACACCTTGTGTTTCATAAGCAATCTGTGCTGTTCATCTGCTTTGCTGAGCCACTGAAAGGGCTGCAGTCAAGAGATATGGAGACAGAGTTCATTCTGTACATACAGTCAACTGTAGGAATCTGTACATTCTGGAAAATGGAAAGTAATGAATATGAGCAGGCACAAGGCTGAAAAGTACTGTACTGTTCGACTGTAGTGGAGTTTCCTTTCATGCTCATGGCCAGAGACAAGCAGTCTGTACTTAAGTTTTTTTTTTTTTTTGCTTTGTTTTGTTTCTTATAGTATCTCCGGCACTTAATAAATTGACTTTTAATTACTATATGAAAAAGATAACTATAAATTTCCAAGACTTTATCTTTATCTTTTATAAATATATATATATATATATTTTATTTTATTTATTTATTTATTTATTTTACATGGTTTTACTGCACACAATGCATGATGTCCTAGGAATGGAAATGGCATTTATTTCACGTAATGGCTCATATAATGTATCTCTTTATTATTTTTTCTTTTTTATTTAGGACATTCAAGTCAGGCACCAGAAGAAGTACCAGACGGAATACTAGGGTTACACTTGATGCATTGGAACTGGCCTGAGAGTACATGCACCAAAAATGCACCAATTTTTGTAACTTGACACTCCCTGTGCATGCTACACTTCGGATTTTTGAGGGAACATAGCAGGAATAGTTTGTTTGACTAACATGCAGTGACAGTGTTTCAAATATTTGACGATAACTATTGTTTGGGCTAAATATCATGATATGCTGTGCATTACTGAAAAATGCCATGTGTAGTTATGAGTCACAACATTTAGAAAAAAATCCAAAGTATTTTTTTCATTTTGGTTCCTTTTGTCTGAAAATGCTGTTATTCTATTTTTGCTGTGATTAGCTACCGATGCTAATGCCATTTTTATGATATTTTCACATGTAGCACAAACCATTCTGGATTCTCAGTAACATGCATCTGTACCTCTTACCCTCAATAAAAGTTTCAATAATCAAATTAGTAATGCATCGTAAAAAATAACATTTACTTTCTTAAGTTTAAGGAAGTCGTACCCACTGAAATTTGTATGTCATGTATGTATGTTTAATGAGAACAGTAGTATTTCTACTTAAGCAAAGAGCTTGTGTAATTTTGACACAGACAAGGGAACTGTGCAGGTCCAAATTGGGCCAAAAGGAGTAAAAGAGTATTAAGAACTGGAGAAAGACATGACACAAGTGGATAACATAGTCTTTATGTATTCGAAAGAGGTTTGGATATATAGAGTTTGAAAGAAATGAGAGCTAGTGACTCTCATAATCAGTTTAATTGATCTTTGTAATAAAGGGTAAATAATTCATAGCCTTGTCAATGGGTGTATCCCAATATTCTAACTAATGCCTTCTGGATTCCGTACTTCTACTCTCTGACATGGAGAGTAATCAAAGTCAGCCTCATTAAGGACAAATTAATTTTGTAAATGTGTTACAAGACAAAATGGGAGATGGGGGTTTCTAAAGTGATGAGACAAATGTGACTTGAAATGGACAGAACTAAACAACAAAACAATGCACTGACTTTTCTGGTGCAGATTTATATCTGAGCCTCGTGTGAGCCTTGAATTGTCTCAAAGCAGCTTTATAACTATCTGAGCAAGCCTAGGGTGACTGCGGAAAGAAAAAACTCACCGAATGTTAAAAGGAAGAAACTTTGGGAGGACCAAGACTCAAAAATGGAGCCAATCTTTTTTGGCAGGCTCCTTTGACCAGACAAACGTTTGCCATTTGAAACTCATTTGTGTCATGACTCATTTGAGGGACAAGTGCATGTCAGACATTTGCCATGACAACAACAATAACAACAACAACAACAACGTAAACATGAATGCATTCCAGCATGTTACAGTACCTCAGTTTGATGCAGTAAAAATGCATTACCTTGATTTCAATGTGAAAACTTGTTGAACTCACAGCAATAAAGGCATAAATGAATAAACAAAAATGAATGTTGGATTTCAAGTGCACAAGCAAGATCACCAGTGCAAACCAAAACAGTTGCCTTCAGAACTGCCTTAATTTGCCTCAAATCTTCCATTCCACCTCATCCCCAAGGTGCTGTGTTGGACTGAAATCTGGTGACTGTGGAGGCTTTAGAGTAAAATTAACTCTGTCATGCTCAAGAAATACGTTTGAGATGATTTGATCTTTGTGTCATTTCACTTTATCCTGCTGGAAGGTACAACTGTGCTCATAAAGGAATGGACATGGTCAACAAAAATACTCAGGTAGACTTTGATGTTTAAACAATGCTCAGCTGGTCTAAAGTAGCCCAATGTGTGCCGAGAAAATATCCCTCACACCATTACATCACCATTGATGAAGGCAGGATGGATTCATGTAGTTTACACCAAATTCTGACCCGACCATCCGGATATCGAAGCAAAGCTTCAGATTCATCAGACCACATTTTTCCAATCTCCAGCATAAGTGGCACTTCTGTCTTCTGATGCTGTAGCCCATCTGTGGCGAGGATTGTATATTCGTTGATGCTCTTCTGCATACCTTGGTTTATACCGAGCGGTTACTTGAAATTTTGTTGCCTTTCTGTCAGCTTGAACCATTCTGGTCTTTCCCCTCTGACATCAACAAATTTCTTTGGTCCAAAGAACTTTATTTTCTCAAATATTTTCTTTTTTCTCAAACCATTCTCTGTAGCCTTGTTTGTGAAAATCTCAGTAAAACAGCACTTTCTGAAACAATCAGGTTGTCTTGACTTCATCTTCATGCCTAAATGCACTAAGTTGTATGCTTTAACAAGCAGTTGAAGAGACGTCCACCAGTTTCATATTGAAAGTCACAACCTTCTGACTAGTAGCCCTAATCAATGAGATTAGGGTGGCACCAAGCTCTAGTTGCCTAGTGGTTAAGGTACTGGACTATGGACCTGATGGTTCAAGGTTGAAATCCCACCTCTGCCAAGCTGCCACAGTTTGGTCCTTAACCCACCATTGCTTGAGTTGTAAGACTGTATAAGTTGTAAGTCGCTCTGGATAAGGGCGTCTGCTAAATGCCATAAATGTGCATTGAGAAAAATGGCAGACGTATTTGGGACGTGGTGGAATTAAAAGCTGATGCTGGACTTAACAGCACACCCAGTAGACTGCTTTTGGAGCAACCTCTGTCTATATGTCTATCTGACTCCCACTCTGCCGTTTGGCTATTGTTTCTTGCCAGCCGTGAGTCATATGCAGAGCTCTGTCTTCATGCTGAATATTTATTGAAATGTGGAGACATGTCACTTTTGATCCTGAAGCCTACTATTTACGATACACAGAACGAGAGGATTATGCTCCAAGATGTCACTGGATAGCTTGAGATCAAGAAGTAAGGCAAAAATTAGGCCCTCATCTTGATTCTTTTCACAGGAGTACAGTGTTACACTAACATTCCTAAGGCTGTGGTAAATTTGCCCTGACCTCTCTTTCTCTCTCTTTCTCTCTCGCTCTCTCACTCACTGGAATGTCAGCTGGCAAGAGCTCAAGCGGGTAGCCTTCACCCCTTGCAGTGCGCCAGTCTCACCCAGGCTCCATGTTAGCCGCCTCGACATCATCCAGACGGCTCATCAAACACTTTACCCATCATCTATTCCAATGACCTAAAGTTAACCCAGAGACTCAGACAGTAACAGAATGCCTTGAGAACTTGAGGTGCTGCTGTCTAGTCTCGCAGGCCGGACGTCTAGCTATCACTACAAAGTGTGTTCGATTTTGTTTTGTTATGCAACCAAAAACTGCCTACGTTCACAGTAAGGGGACATTGTCTGACCCTGCGTTCACACTAGAACACGACAACTCTTGTGCATGGAGCCATTGCTAGGTTTTTCAGTTGTGAGCTTTAGATATTCATTAGACCAACACTATAAATCTCAAACCAGTCAAACTGTACATAATATATAGATAAACTGCTCACACATATTAGGGGATATTTCAAAACGAAGCGATTAAAAAAGAAGCATTTATTTTAATTAATTAAACAATCTCATCATAAAAGCAAATTAAACGTCAAAGAAAGTTGTTCAGTTATGCTTAGTTATGCTAATTAGATACAAACTCAATTATGGTGATTGAGTAGCAAATGATATATACATGGGGGCGAACAGAAGCACGTCACAGGACGAGACTGCCCCGTTTTGACTGCTCAGTAGGGTGTATGGTCACCCAAGAGTGCCAAAAACACACTGACAGTGATGGGGCATGGTTCAGATTGTCCAGCAGTTCTTGTAAGATTCTCTTTATATTCATTATGAAATATCCCCTATTTTCTGAGAGCAGTGTGGTTGGTAGTAATGTACAAGTTTTGCTCGATATACCTGACCAGTGTCCAAGCGGTTCAATCAGAGAGGTTTTTGGTCATGAATAATGATTTGCCTTCAACAGCCTCTCTTATTTTCCATTTCTAATTTCCACTCATGGCTAAAACAGCTTTGAAAAATCTCCACTGTGTCCTAAATTAATCTAATGATCATCTTTTGGAATAAGTGTTATGGGAACTGATCTAGAAATTAACAATATGTATGTTGACATTTAGGAATCTTTTTTTATGATTGTGATGTTACAGTGGTTATTGTTGACATTGTTGGGGCCTTGAGCATATGACCTATACAACAAAGCATTATCTCAATTTAGCTTTATAAATACCCGGGCCCACAACCACCTTAGGGTGACAGTGGTAAGAAAAAACCCCTAATGCCAGCCTTTTTTTAGCATTTTTTCTGTCTCGGGCAAATTTCCAAAGCCAAAATTAAATCATGAGTCTTGCTTGAGTTGCATCACAGTCTTGTCATTTCAGTTGTTTGGTGTAAGGTGGTCAGGACAAGTCAGGGTATTTTCTAGTCTCACACTGTGTTTGATATACTGTGAAGTCATAAGTCACAAGCAATGATGTGAACATTGTCGACGACCAATAGCTCAGCTCATCTCAAGTTTTTTTGGAGCATGATGGGCTTCTCCTTGCAACCATGCTACAGTATGAGCACCATTGCTGTTAAGTTTTCTCCTGATGATGGATACATAAATATTAACATTGGCTATTGTGAGAGAGGCCTATAACATGCTTTGCTTGTGTGCGATCTTTGTTGAATGAGTAGCAATGCCCTTGAATGTCTTCTGTTTGTACAAAGTCGTTCTGACTGTGCACTGGTGGAGCCTGATGAGCATCACAAACTCGTTTCCTCTGGTCCTCAGAAATCCCTTCTGTTTGTGCCATACACTTCCGCAAATGTGTTTTTAGAGGATTAGACCTTAAAAGATGATTTTTTTCTACATACAACAAGGCGCCCACTCACATCTGAATGTCATACTATTGACTGAAAACCAATGGCTCTAGTCTCACCTGCAAAATAACTAATAATCCTACAGGTTCACGAACTTTAACTACACACATATATACAATAATGGATCAAACAAATAGCCACATACAATAGTTGTGTCATTTGTTTAACTGACTTTTCTTAGTCTACTTTTAGGACTTGTGAAAGAAGTAAAACGAGAGAAATTTGATGGTGCTTTAAATATGCAGAAATAAAAGAAATTAAAAGGGGGCAAATCACACAGTATCCGTACTTGATCCACTAATATCTGAACTTTATTGACAACAACGGCCCTCACAGGCACAGATGCAAGTCAGAGACATTTGAATATTTAAAGAGTCCTTCCTTAGTCCATCCCACATCTTTCCACCCAGGGATAATCAAAACCCGGCCTTAGATTTTATACGCAGCAAAACACCAAAAGCCAGGGAATAAGGCTTGACTCATTGGCAACGTGATATTAAATAAAAAAAATCACTACCTTATCAAACCAAATCATTGAGAATGTAATAACTGAATGTTCTTGGGGTTTATATTTGTGTAAATGTGGCTACTATACTACTTTTGCCCAGGTTGTGTATTTTAGGTTTTAGTCTTACTCTTCTTTGGATGGTTGACAAGGGACAACTGCTTTTAAAGATAACAAATGACTATAAGGAGCCAAAGTCTTAAGAAGACTTGTCAAAACAAATGCAGCCAAATTTTAAAAGAGCAGCATCCATCAACTGAAATGCATTACGGAGGTGTTTGAGGTAGAATCATGTGACGGTCAGGAGCCGACGAGGGATGATAGATGTCATCATTTCCACACCCACACGGCAATCCATTTCAGTGGTTGAAATCTTCCAAGTTTCCTCACCGGTCCCAAAGATTTCTGCACCATTTACTCATCCGAGACGCCGCTGCATGTCATTCTGTTCCTATAATGAAGGTGTGCAAGTGTGAGTTCTGCCTCTCTCACCAGACTGGTGCGAACAGAACTTGTCTTTCAGTTGTCATTTATCCAGCCAGGTTTTCGAGCGGTGCTTTCTGAACAGTCCAGGTGGCAGCGAGTGGGAGGCTGCGTCACATTTGTGTGAAGACCTTGGACACGCTGACTAAATATAATCCACTGCTTCTCCTGCTCCAGTTTGGTGCTATTTGGAGCAATCAGGAGCACTTGTCCCTCAAATGAGTCATGATGGATTGCTGGACAATACACATGCTTACGGTATATAGAGACCCCCCCCCCTCCCCAACCCATCACTTATTCAACCACAAAAGTCCATGTCTACATGACTGCACACCTGCAAATGCAGTACTGCAGCATCATGGAAAAAACGCAGACATTACACAAACAATGATCATTTAAACGTCTGCATACACAGCACTGCACACGTAAAGTCCCTCCTGAACACATGCACTACACACATGCGCTCATGAAATGCTACCATGATCAGATGGTCAATAAATGGCACATGCCTGTTTTTATTATATTAAATTGAAGATTTTTTTAATATAAATAAATCTATCTTTTTGTTTTTATCTTATGTTCCACTGTGTATCATTTTTGGCAAACAATTCAACAGACAAAACCAAATATATCTTGTTTTTCATAATGTGCACTTTATGAAAACATGTATTAAGATTATATTGAACAGATGCCAGAAAGTATCATCTTGGACTTTTAGTATTTTTCTTCTTCCAAATGTGATGGAGAATAATTTGAGTACAGTTGATGCCTGGTTTTGTTTCCCTCTTCTGAACATGAACACCTGTTTGTGAGCAGTGACCAGGTAAAATGGACGCCCTGCTGAGGGCCTCAAACTCAGATATCTGAGGTGATGGGTTAATAAATTACCCCGTTGTGGCACTTGAGCACCGTTTGCAGTGAAATAAATTAAATCAAACTTTTTCCAGCTGTGTTTACACTTTATAATCAACACCTGGTTTGGATTAGTCATTAGGCCCTTTAAAGTAACCTGTATAAACCTCAGGCACAACCAATCACCTTCTAGATCATGGACCAGACTAGTGGCCCCCAGCTGAGATCAACTGCAGTGGTTTTGATTACTTCAGAATACAACCAGCTGTTCCTGGGGGATTTCACTATTAGCAGTGCATAGCAATCCCAGAAATTATCAAATGTGCTTTCAAAATAGCTCTGAGATGAAGCAAAGGTCCAAGGTAGGAAAAGGATACAAGAACATTTCAGAAGCTTTAACTATTATTTAATGCACCATTAAGAGCATTAGTAACAAGTGGAAAGTGGGACGGTACAAAAAACACATTGCCTAAATTGGGATATCCCTCCAAACTGGATGACCGAGTTAGGATGTTACTGATCGGAGAAGCAATCAAGAGTCCAGTGGCTTTAAAGGGAGAAGCAACTAAGAGTCCAGTGGCTTTAAAGGGAGAAGCAACCAACAGTCCAGTGGCTTTAAAGGGAGAAGCAACCACAAGTCCAGTGGCTTTAAAGGGAGAAGCAACTAAGAGTCCAGTGACTCTAAAGAACTTATAAGTCAGTATCTTGACATCAACTTGGCATCTACATGAAGCTGACACATGCTGCTATTGCTCAAGTGTAAGGAGAGGCCACACCATGCCTGGGCCACACCAGAGTGCAGTAACTCCCTCCATCAATTAGTTATTAGGAAACAATGTGCATCCAACAGCTTACTGCTGAGGACTCATATCCTAAATCTATGTTGTTATTTAATTAAAATGTTATCATTAATTAAAATATTATTATTAATTTAAATTGTATTATATACTTATTTTTACTACAACTCAATTATTTTAATTAACATCTAAACCACAGAAGGAGAATGGGTCCCTTTTTGAGTCTTGGTCCTCCCATGGTTTCTTTCTACTATATTCAGAGAGTTTTTCCTTTCCACTGTCACCCTAGGCTTGCTCAATTTGGAATTGGCCTTTTAAGTTAATATAATATTATAACTCTGCTCTGAGACGATGCTGCGTTATAAAAAGAGCTATAGAAATACATTTTACTTTGAATTTGACTAAATATTATTCCTGATTTATTTCATTATGTTTAATACTGCATATAAAGTTATTGTATTTTCTGCTTGTGTTTAAATAAAGACACAGATAAATAACTATCCTCTCGTTGACAAAAATAACTAAATAAACTGATTACAATTTGTAATTGTAGTTTGTTTAGGATAACTGTACAATTGATAGGAGGCTCTAGGACCATGTTAGGTCACTACTCTGGATACAAGATGAGATACAGTGGGCATTGTAGGCAAACAGGTTCAATATAGTCTCCTATTCCTCATTTTCTGATAGACGTTGCAGCTGGGTCTGTAGATCCTGCACACTTGTAGGCTGCTCATTCTGACATCTCAACTGATCCCATAAATGCTCTCTTGGCCATACATATTGCAACCAGGCCAATAATTTGGCAGCAACATTCCTTGGAAACCCTTACTCTGTGTGGGAGAGCATTGTCTCACCAAAAATGCCTGCCACGAGAAACGTCACTTCACTGCAGGACATTCTGCACATATTGGGGCAGTGTATTGCTCCACAGGAACGGCAGGAATGATGCGCTCACCAGGAGACCTCCATACCCAGAACATAAAATTCGAAAAAAAAAAATGGAATTTTGGTTAAAAAGGCAATACAGTTTCAGTACGTATTAGTTCATGTTTCTTGTTCATGATACTACTGCAAACAAAGGCGATGCTGACTGAATGTTAATAAGAGGACACGTACTCAGGCCACTTTTAACCTAGGGCATGTCCTTTTACTTTGGGATGAAACCAAAATACTAGGAGTAAGCCCATGCAGGAATGGGGAGGACCCAGACCACTCTACATGGAACAGTGCGACCCACCGAGCCACCCTATTACAAATGACATGCTTTATGTATTTAACATTTTGCATTATGTAACATTTAACATATATATTCAACACGTGCCCCATACACTTTGAGTATCACTGTTTTAAATCATAATGAGTCACTGCTCCGTTTTCAGTGATCCAAGGTATCATTAGCTGAGTCTGAATGAATAACTTTAATGGTTAAATGATAACATAAGATTAATTATGCTAACTAACTGGAGTTTTATAGATCTAACTGAACTTCACTGGACATCCTGAATGTGTAGTGGCACACTTTCTGTTTGAGGAATCAAAACTCTTTCATGGTTGATGTTTAATTCCCAGGAACAAATGGCAGTTACTCTTACGGTTTATTTCCACATTACACATTGTGCTCTTGGTGTAACCTTTGCAGGACATACCCTTTAAGAGGCAGCAGCAATCGCATTGAATTCCCCCCATTTGTAGACAGTTTGTCTTTATGGCAGCTGTCGTCATTTTGAACTCCCCTCAAATGTTTTGATCTGCCAACTGACGCACACGAGCTGACAGGCTTTGCGGGATTGTGTATGGGGCAGGTCACCTCTACAACCCTCACCTTCTGTGTCATCTTATTAAGTGAAACCCCAGAGATTCTGATACTTTTAACACTCTGGACTGTACATGCGTTAAATAAGGCCATGAAGAATACAATAGCTTCTGTGCTGCTACTTCAAGCAGAACGTGTTTTGTCTATTTTTATGGCTTGGATGAAGATCAGACCACATTTTATGAGTAATTCATGCAGAAATTTGTGGCACCTTCATGACATTGGCATGCCAGCCTGCCTAAACATGGCATAATCTACCCAGAAGAGATGACTCAATAGCTTTTGGTTGGATTAATATTTTAATGCATTTCATTATGACAGGATGAGCCCCGATAACCTTCTGTGACGTGCAGGAGATTGTCAGCAAATGAATGAGATTACATGACAGGCGCTGAATGACGGCGCAACCCAGCACACAGCCTTTCTCACCACTTATCTGATGGTAGCCTAGCAACAGAGCCCTGACCTGGCATTGACCTCCACCCGATAAGGTCAACACCTGAAGAGTCTGCCATTGGAGGGCTGAAGAAGGAGGAGGGGAGGAGCCTGAGTGCGGGCGAGGGAGGAAAAACAGAGAGACAAAGGGAAATGGGGAGAGAGCTGGCAGAGATCCCTTCAGAGACTAAACCATAGTCACACAATAGCTCTTGTACAAGGGCTGCAATTACCAAGAGCGCTACAGACTCCATCGCTTTTGTACAATACTGAACAAGCATAACACCAAACCTGAGTATGACAAGCTGCTCGAGAACCGTACACATAGTTTGGACCTGCACAGTTTCTATAAGTTCAGTTTCCTCCAGTTTAATAGCAATGATCAGTTTACCCATAATATACCCATAAACTTGCATCAGTGTGATTTAATGTCCAGAATTGTTTCAATCTGTCATTTTTCATGTGTAAAAATTGTAATCCTAATGGTTATAGACTATACTGGACCTTGGTCTATTTCTCAGAACTATATCAACACTAAATATCAACATCAAAACATATCAACATCAAAATGCAAACGCATAAAAACTGCTTTTAAAACTGTAACTCTTATTTAAAAGTGTGTACAACATGCACTCACCAACCATTTTATTAGGTACTGATAGGAAGGCAACAGTATTTCAACTAAGCACTTGCTACAACAGAAGTGGGCAGAAGAACATCTCTGAATGCTCAAACCTTGAAGCAGATTGGCTAGAGCAGCAGAAGATCATCCCGGGTACCACGTTTGTCAGCTAAGAATTGAGTCCACAGTTTACACAGGCTCAAACTGGATAATAGAAGACTGGAAACTGTTGACCTGGTCTGAAGAATCTTGATTCTGTCACATTCGGGTGGTCGGACCATAATCTAATAATCTAATAATTCTGATGGCTAATTCAAACAGGCTCATAAATATATTCAATATATTGTATGCTATATAATATATAAATATCATTCAGACTCACAACTCTAACCGAGCAAGCCTAGGGTGACAGTGAAAAGAAAAAAACATCATAAGGGGCTGTGGTGGCCTAGTGGTTCAGGTACTGGATTATGGAACAGAAGGATTATGGATCAGAAGGTCCAGGGTTCAAATCCCACTTCTGCCACAGTTGGGTCCCTGAGCAAGGCCCTTAACCCACAATTGCTTGGATTGTAAGACTGTATTAAAAATAAGGATGAAACATAAAGAGGATCAAGATCGGCAATTAAAATATAGCATAATCATTTTAAAACACAGAAGCTAAGTATAAAATTTAAAAAGAGGACATATTAAAGGAAAATATACAAAATAAACTAAAATGGAATAATATTGTGAATACAATATTATGAAGAGGACAATAATACAGAAAATATAAAAGTATGGGATATAACGCAATAGTATCTATAATAAATGAACTATTAAATATAATATGTGAGTATAAGCATTATATAATCCAGTAAACAGATTCAATGTAAGTTATTGTGCCCTTAGGGGAATTTTTGGTGGCATGGCATCCTCAGACAACTAGAGGAGGGGAGGGAGAGTTACTTTCCTCTGATGTCGTCTGTGTAATGTTATGAGAATGAAAATGCTGGTGGAAGAACAGCTTGAGTGGAGCGAGAGAGAAAACAGAATACGTAGTTAGTGATGCTACGAGTCTATAAACAGAAAACACTTATGTGAGTGCAGCAATACAAGGGTTTACATTTGTTTTTCAGCCCTGACACTGATTCAGTGTTATTTTGAATTTAAAAAAACACACAAAAAATACAATACTGAAGTTGGTGTGCTACTTGATTAAGCAGGATGTTATTATGGCTTGGATTAAGATCAAACCATATATTATAAAAATACTGAAAGATTGATACACTTTTAATTAAGTGTGCTCCTTTTGCACTCTGGTTGTCTTTTCCTGAGCTATGGAACTCATGAAGAATTTACAGATGGAGCATGTCATATGAGTTAAGGCAATAGTCAAACCCTTGCAGTTCATTTGAGGTCTCGAATACATTTTTTGAATGCCTGCCATGCCAGCGCTTTAAGGAAATAGATACCAAAACCACAAGCCCTAGAGTTTGTGGACAGGTTCAGGAAACTGATTTGGGTAGAGGTGTGGGCTTAAAACTGGTTTAGGCAAGGGTGTATGCATAACACTCCACTCGTACTCTGATAGCAGGTACACACATAGGTTCGATCCTGGTTTCCACGCTAGTTGAGTTCACGTCCTAATTATTAACATAGTGCTTTTGAAAAGGGAATTTTACACAAAGCGGAGTCTAAACTTCAAATGAGCAAGGGAAAGGCAAAACGAGCAAGGGGACAAGGGAAAACTCCCGTAAGGAAAATTGAGTCAGGCTTCGTTGTGGATTCTGCTCTGGGCAAGACCAGATAGCAGAGTTAAATCCTTAAGAGTCCTGGGATAGCCAAATGCAAATAAAGTCGAAAGCAAATCATCCAGATTTACCTAAAATTTAGTTGGTACAGGCAGAGGTGGGTGTACCCTGAAAATTGTGCCAGTCAATAGCAATAAAACCATCGGACCTTCACAGTGCATACCACCCCTGATTCAAATCCAAGCCATAAGGAACCCATGATTCTTACCACTGAGCACCTGAGGATTTAATAGGGGGTGGCACAGTGGTTCTCTGCTGCCTGTGCATAGTTTGCACGTTCTCCCCACTGCAGCCAGAGAAAATCCAAGCAGACACGAGGAGGACATTCCAACTCCATAGAGAAGACCCAGACTATTTTACTTGGGGTTCGAATCCATGAACTTCTTGCTTTTGTTCAATAAGACGTTGCTGTTTTGTGTGAATTACAATATTTCAAAAAAAAATTCCAGTGGAGTTTGGAAGAGTGTGTCGGCATGGGGGACTTGAAAATGTTCTTGTGTTTACAAAAGCCTTAAAAAGTTTGGGAACCACTGGGTTAGACCGGACTATTAGATGCCTACCCGATACCGAAATTATGTTCTATTTATGGAAGATGCTAAATAATAAATTAAGGCATTGCATTATTTTACAGTGGGATTCAATCACTTATAATTTAAAATATTCCTTATTTTGGCATTCATGGCAGCAGGCAGCTTTCCTTTTGTATCTAAAAATCAGAGCTGTCTCCATGTCTGAGTGCCTTTCTAGCCTCAGACTTTCTTACTCTAATAAACCCAGATTGAAAATCAAAAAAGCTTTTGAATGTAAGGTCACAACAAAAGAACGGTATTGCATTAAATACAGCGTTTCATTGACTCACCTGGATTATTTTGAAAAGCAACAGCACTGCAAACCGCACAGTCAGGAAAGCAGGGGGCAATTATAAATATATAGTGGCTCAGATTGGGGGCCCTAAATTAGTAATTGTCACTCATTTTAGACATGACAGACAAATCTCATACTAATTTGGGGTTGAAAATGTTGACGAATCTTTGTCTTAATGACTTCACATGGACTCATCATTCCTAGGTTTTAGGTCAAATTTTGCAAACTGTAGAACTGCTGTGAATCCAATCACTCCATCCAGTCTCTTGTTTTCTCACAGTGAACGATTGTGAATTGCATTTGTCTAAGTTGTTAAAGTCAAACTGGGTCAGCAGATGTGTATGATGTTTCTCTGACACTTGGTAAGATCGGTAGAGACAGAGACAGGTTGTAAATGTAAATGCTATTAAAAGACTCTGTGCGCTTAACAATAACTAACTACATTTTCTCTTTTCTTTCCAACCTTGTGTTCTTGTACCAGTTCCAGCCCCACACACTAACATGTTCCTCTGCTTCAGCTCCACTTAAGTTGTTTCCATCATCAGAACCAACCCAACAGCAGAGGGCAGTAACTTTGTCCCTCCTCTGTCTAATTGGTTGGTGACCCTTAAAGCGACTTTGTGTATCCGACAAACAAAATATGCATATTTTAATGTCATTATATATATATATATATATATATATATATATATATATATATAAATGCAATGCTAAAGTTTACTTATTTTCTGTTTTATAAACTATTACTACAAACTTATTTGTCTACATACATTTGTTAAATCTTATTTTTAAAATCCAAACACCCAAAGAGGATGGGTCCCTTTTTGAGATTTGTTCTTCCCAAGGCTCCTTGTTTATAAAGTTTAGGAAGTTTTTTCTTTCCAATGTCACCACAGGCTTGCTTAATTTGGGACAAGAGACCTGGCTGAAGGTTATGCAGGATGGGAGGTTATGGAGGACAAACCTTCATCCTGAATATTTCTGCAACATGTAGTTTGTGATTAGGTTAAGGTCAGTGATTACAAAAATCAACTGAGAAGGTGACCACAATTATGATTTACCTCTTTCAGGGTCATTTAAAATGTGCCTATTAAGTGTTATATTTGACAACATAAATTCAGCTGCTGCTGATGTACAAATTTTTAACAATCTCAGATAGAAAGTTAATCTAGAAATCACCGTCCCAGAAGAATTTGAACAAGGAATCAGTAAATCGTTTAACTGGCTATCGTTACATTCATACATACAGTGGACTGTGATGCCACAGCGATTAAGATCAAGGATTAGTGACTAGAAGGGCAAAGATTCAAGTCCCAGCATTACCAAGATGCCCTTGATTTGTGCAGGATAAGAGCATCTATATGTAACCTCGAGTAAGTCATTGGCCACCATTAGATTAAATATACCGTTGTTTTAGCAGTGGCATAATAAGTCTCTTTACAACCAGAAAGATAATTTGTAATTTGTATCCAGTATTAAAAACAGAATAAAAACAGTTTATATGGTTATGGGGTCAAGTATTTAGTGTGACTGACCTTACTCTTGAGCAATATCAGTATCTGACAAATTCATTTGGATGCCAGCTTGATCCATGTACAGTGTGAAAATGCTTGATCAGGACAACATCCAAAAAGCCACTTTTGAAAAGGTTAAGATATGCTAAAGCTCACAAAGATCCGTGAAAAAATAATCTTAGTTAACCATTAAGTTTTTCCTTATGTCTTGGCTGCTCAGGCCTCTTTAGTAACGGTACAATATCTAATACAAACTTTCATCTGACATTTTAGGCAAAGTTGCTGCTCACCAGCTCTGCTTTTTAATCGTTAATAAAAAGTGTGGTTTTATAGTATTTTGTAGTCTGCTTTTGGGAAGCGGTCATTGATCTACTGCATACTTGAGATTGTGGTTGTGTTGCTGTGTACTGTTAGTCCTGGCTTTAGCATTGACCCATTCGTCTATGAAATATTAATTTACAGGCTGGAAAAGAGTTGGTTTGAGCAGAGAAGTTGCCTGGTTTAGATTCTATTTGACCGTTGCTGTTGCCAGAAACAATCGTAAGTCAGAGGTTAAAATAGATCATTATGGTGAACCACAAGGTTCTGTACTAGGTGCCATTTTGTTTTCAATCTATACACTAAACAGCCCTCATAATGTTGGCTGTCCTCCTGTGGGAGGACACCGGAGTATCTGGACTTAACCGACGCAGACAGTATAAGTAATAGTAGTATTGTTGTTATTCTTGATGTTAGAGAATTAATGTAACTATTTTATACCCACTTTCTCCTGGTCTCATTCATAGGGAGGTGGGAGATCTGGAGCCCATCCAGGAATTCAAGGAACACAGACAAACTTGTACCCTGTACAGGGCACCAGTCTGTCACTCAGGGCTGGGAAAAGGGTCACTGTTGCAGTGCCAAAAGACACTCTTCAGTTTTTATCTCCTCCGCCTAACTACGCCAAAAGGCACCTGGGGAACTGATCCTCTGCCACCATGGTGGTGAGTACTGTTGTACCAACCCAGCTCCAGATATTGTTGTCATTAATAACAACAACAACAACAACAACAATAATAATAATAATAATAATAATATATTATTATATTATAATTAATAATTATTAATAG
>JAUZST010026802.1:0-30406 GCA_034779995.1 Parotocinclus haroldoi | reverse complement strand
AATATGTTACATAAATTATAGCACGTCCCGTCTTGTAACATAGGGCATGTTCGTTTAATCGGACCAGCCGGTTATTAAGAACAAAACGATCTTGGTCCCTTTAACCAGATTCCACTATATTTACATTTATGTCATTTAGCAGACGCCCTTACCCAGAGCGACTTACAATTAATACAGTCTTACAATCTAAGCAATTGTGGCTTAAGGGCCATTTAAGGGACCCAACTGTGGCAGAGGTGGGATTTGAAACCTGGACTATGACTCTGGTCCATAGTCCAGTACCTTAACCACTAGGCCACCACAGACTCCTTCTGTATCACTGCTTTGCACTGTCTTGCTTTCTGTTTGTACTACAGCCTGTCTGTACCACTGCCCATATGGGCCGCTGCATCTGTAATGACTAGGAACATCTGGATCTGGTTTATTTTAATTGATTTAACTCAAATGATTTCAGTTACAGCCAATAAGAATTGAGCATGATGCCATTTCACCGCCTCAGAAATTATCTGTCATATCCAACTATCTGTGTTTGTGTTGCACTTTAGTTGGGTGGGTGTGTGTTTGTGAAAAATACAGACAAGAAGGTTTATGTGTGTCTGTATGTGAGCTTGTGTGTATGTGCGTGTGTGATCAGTACAACAGTAACCTCATTCTTCTGCTGCTTTAGATTGTTTTGCAACTCACATGACCCTCTGCCCTCTGTACAGCTTACATCATCATCTGTCTCACAGCCTGAAATGTCTTATTTCCTGTCTTACTGCCTCCTGTCCCTTTGCCTGCTTGCCACACTGTCTTATTGTCTGTCTCACTACACCTGTCTCACTGCCTTCTTCTCTCACTGCCTGTTTGTCTCTATTTGTGTATCACTGCCTTTTTTGCCTTGTCTTTTTTCTCACTGCTTCCTGTCTCACTTCTCCTCTGTATCACTGCCTGCATGCGTCTGTGTCACTGATTGCTTCTCTGCTTGCCTCTCTGTCCCTTCGGTCTTAATTTCTGTCACACAGCACTTGTACCAGTCTCATAGATACAAACCAGTTCTGTTGCGAGAGTGGGTTTGTATGTCCTAATATTCGTAAGTCAAACACATTTAGCCTTAGAATCCAGCACCTGATCCTCCAACAGCTGATCTTGCTTACTTAGATATGTTAGATAATCAGTGGTTTTAAAAATATATACATACTGTACAAGGCCGGTGTCACGACCTCGGTCCTACATTTCCCAGCATTCATCTCTCCTTCCATGGCATCCCTGCATGGTGCATCGCCTTTTTTATATTCTGATTTACTTTAGCTGTTTGTAGTTTCTGTCCCATTAGTTCGGTTATTTAAACTCTACATTTCCTTTGCTTGGTGTGAGTTATTTCGCTTGTGTGTATTTTGTGCAGTAACAGTTTTGGACCCTGTTCGGTTTCCCTCTTTCTTGTGCATGTATTACACCATTCTTGACTTAAACCAGTGTAAGCAAGTGGACTGCAGCACAAGCCGAGGCAAATTTTCCTAGTAAAAATATAGGGAACCAAGGTACCTGTACATGTATGTGTGTGTGTGTGTGTGTGTGTGTGTGTGTGTGCGCGTGTGTGCGTGTATAATGTACACTTGCAGTAATTACAAGTGTTAATGTGATGTGTATAGAACTGAATGAAAATCTAACAACAAGTCTCAGTAAACAAATAACATTTTTTGTTAATGTAGTCAATGAAGTATTTACTTAGAAATACATCTTTTGACAAATGTCCAAGTGTTCAACCCCCATCCCAAGTGCTGGCCTTGATAACCTATAAAAGGCGATATCGGTAAGTGCTGGCAAGCTTCTGACACCTCCTTGTGTAATCTCTGACCATTCTTTTCATGCAGAAGCTTCCAGCTTTTTTGCTTCAGTGCTGCAAATACTTTCTTTAAATCAAAGATTTTCTATGAGATTTAAATCTGGAGACGAGTACTCCAGAACATTCCAGGGAATGTCTTCTTAACCAAACTTTGGTTGACTTGGACATTTTTGTTTCACTTAGGATTATTTTCTTGCTGGAGAGTCCAGCAAGGCTATTATCAAGGTTCAAGTTCACCACAGAAGCCATAACCTGCCTCCTCAAAATGCATTGGTCTTTGTAGCATTGCGGATCCATGATGATAGTCACATGGTCAAGTTTGACAAGTCGTGTAGCATAGAAACATCCCCACATAATCACTAACAGTATACTTTTGATCATAACCCTCATCTTTCTTGAGCCAAACTGCTGATCCAGCTTTGTTTTGTCACTCCACAAAACTGTGTCCCAGAATTCATATTCCAGGCAACCCTTGGTGGTTCTTGGTTACAGAAAAATGCTTTTCACTTTCAATCCTATACTCACTAGCATTCATGAGATTTTTTTAACACTATATTATAAAATATGCTTTGTATTATTTGTATAACTTTGGCCAACTGTAGGTTAAGCGTTGTGTTATATATATATATATATATATTAGTCCACGTTCCCACGTTCTGCACTGAATCTGATCTAAATATCTCTATATTCATCAGAGAATGCAAGCTAGCAATGCAAACAAGTCATTAAATTTCAAGTAACAACTAAATCTCAAGTCTAGACACTCAAATCCCGAGTCAAGTTGTTTTAGTTTTTATAAAGTTTTTAAAGATAACTACAATGACTAAACATTTCTGATGAATATTTGGTGTAATTTAGGTTGGTTGCATATTGAACATTTGTTATGCTGTAATACCTGTACTGAAAGCTCTAAATATGTACCTGTAAAGCTAATGTTGCAAAATCTGAGATTAGACCAGTGTGTATATATATATATATATATATATGATGCTCAGTTAATCTCACTGTATTCATATTCAGTCCAAATTCCTTAATAAAATAGTTCTTTATTTTCATATTATCAATCTCATATAAAGTCTTAATAAACCTACCTGAGACTTTGTACCTGTCTCTACCACCCTGTATCCAGCTCTTTTCTCTGGGTGCCTTTGCCTAATGACACAATTATAAAACTTTCCTTAGGCCCATAATTTCTTTCTTATGCCAATCATACTCAATTGTCTTATATGAATGGGGTCTTTACTTGTACTTGACTGAATGTCTGTTTTTCTTATATCTGCCATTTTAACTGATCTAGCTAAGAAACAGACTACACACCATCTGTAAACTCTGTCATAAATATACGTCTAGCATTCGTAATAAACATTCAGTATGATACTTTTATACATATTAATAGATGTATGAAATTCAACCACAAGGTAATTGAGTGAACAAAATACAGTCTGATAACAATATTCAATTCAATTCAATTTTATTTATATAGCGCTTTTTACAACGTAGCATTGTCTCAAAGCAGCTTTACAGTTATACATTATCTAAAAGGCCAATCCCAAGTTGAGCAAGCCTAGGGTGACAGTGAAAAGGAAAACCTCACTAAAATGTTAGGAAGAAACCTCAGGAGGACCAAGACTCAACAGGGGACCCGTCCTCCATGGGCGGCCTAAATGTTAATTAAATAAATACTAAATGTATATTAAATTATAGGAAAATTAGTTTAAAATAAATAACAAATTATTACAATTTAAATTAGTAGTAGAAAAAATAATAATTCAAATTATAAAACAAAATTCATTAGACAATGAATATATATATATATATATATATATATGTTATATATGGCCCTTATGCCTTTACTAAGACAACAAATCTAAGCCCAAGACTTTTGCCAAGTACTTTGTTAAGTATGTTTGGACGTATATTTCGAACGGACGTTGCCTAAACGGTCGTTAAGTGGCACATACCTGTATACCTTGTACATCTCAGAGTTCACAAAAAGTGGAGCGATTTAGAGCCTCGACCACTTTACCTGTATTGAACTTTTAAGCACTTTGGAACACTAATTAGATAGACTTTTGCCCACCCCTACTTCAGCGGTAACAATGATTTTGTGTGGTCACAAAGGTAGCCCATGCAGGGATGCACAGCAAATGAGAACAAGCTTAAATAATCTTCAGAGGTACTTGCTTTTAATCATGGTCAGTGCGGGAAACCCGTACTGACAGGTAGGTGGAGATGAAGGTGTACAGGTATGTGCCACATAACGTACAAACTATAGCTTCCTGCACTAATCTTCCCTTGTTGTCATTAACCCTTTGAGGACCAAGGGACATATTCATCCCGTATTTGAAATAAACATCAAATGCAATTGAAACAACCTTTGGTCCTGAAAAGGTTCAAATGAAGTGTTGCAGGTTCAGGATAACCCTTTCAGGTCCATAGGTTGTTTCAAACGTCCGTTCAGACATTGTCCGTTCGAATATATGTCTAAACATACTCAACAAAGTACTGTGCAAAAGTCTTAGGCTTAGATTTGTTGTTTTTGTAAAGGTCCATATATACCATAAGGACCATATATATAGATATAAGGACCATACATATTAGATGACTGGACCCACACAGTTCAAACTTGGATTGTGTCGGTCCATAACTTTGCCATTGATCTTCGTTCCAGTCTTTGTAAACTTTAGCAAATCTTGAGCATGCTCGACGTTTTAATAATGCTCTGAACGATACTGGATGGATAAAGCATCCTATGTTGGTCCTTCTCCTAAATTTTTCCATAGAAAAGCACTTTTAGGACATGTAGCCTGACGTGTGAGCTGGACAGTGCTTGGTTGCACCTGAGAAAATGGTTAATCTAAAGAGGCTGATCACTTACACAAACTAAACATCTGACTCACCCAAACTAGACTTACAATATTAAAATAACCGATCGACCTTTTTCACTCATTCCAATTAAATCCAAACCAGAGTGCCATTCCATCGCAATAACCCTTCATTGTGTGCCTACCTTCTGCTTTAAAATGTCAACAGGGGCCTGATGTGCCTTTAGCTTCTTATTCTTTAGCAGGATCTTGCCCCTGAGCTGCCAAGGTGAGGGCAGTAGTGGGTCATCCAAGAAATCACTCTCAAAGAGGAACTTGGTCACAAGCTTCTCACCAAAGACCACCTTCAAGAGATAACCACATGAGAACTGTCAGACTCCAGTCGGTCACAGCAGTTACTATAGCGATACGAGCATCAGGCATAGGTGATGCACCTTAAAGATCTCAGCCATCTTGCGCTGCTGAAGCAAAGAGCAGTGATTTTCAATGGACAGGATCACAGGCATGTCAGAGTTCACAAAGGCGGAGCGATTTATAGCCTCGACCACATCCTGTGGAAATAAAGGACCATCAGCGTGATAAAATCAAACTGGGAACAGTCTTCTCAGACATACGGGCATGCAAAAAAAGTTTGTGAACCCTTCAGAATCCTTTGGGACCCTTTAGAATTTTAAATACAGTATTTCTGCATAATTATGGCATACATTGGCAACACATTTCCACAAAAGTTCTAAAAGTAGACACAGAGAACCAATTAAAGCCAACTTAAATGTATTTACTTATATTTATTATGATACCAATTATCCAATACTACATATTTGAGGAGTATGTGAACCTATGATTTCAGTATCAGGTATGATCCCTTTGAGCGGCAAGAACCGCAAAAAATATTTCTGGGAACTATTGATCAGTTCTGCTCATTATCTTTCACACCGAGTCCGAAACTGACGGTCGAACAAATAGATAGATCTGGCAACATAGATTTAAAAGGTTGGGGAATGATCGTGACCTCACAGTGACAGTATCGAACCGGGCTTTTGTTTATCTAAGTGTAATCAAGTCTGGTCATGTCCACAACAAAAACAAACGATAGCTTCCTGCACTGATTTTCACTGTTCCCAATGTGACAATGTGAAAAAGACCTGTGACACACTATGAGAAGGTACAATAAAGAAAACAAAAGCGTACAATTTAAACTCTGGGCTGTTGGTGGGTTTGTTAAGACAACATTTCTAATGGAGTAAGGTCAGGAATTTGACTTGAGGGTCAGGAACTTGATTCTTCCATTACCATATTTGGCAGTGTGAATTGCGTGCTTAGGGACGCTAACTTGCTGCATGACCCACATTCTATTGATATTCGGTTCACAGACGTTCTGACATTTTTCTTTGGACAACACTAAACTTTTATTCTACCACCACCATGTCTTACAGATAATACGGATACGGATAAATGCTCTTATGCTAGAACGCTGGGTTTTTCTTTATCCAGCAGGATTGCATTTAAACCAAACAGGCCTCATCCATCCACAAAAGCTTTTCAGGTATTCTCCTGCATTTGCATTCTGAAGAATTAGTACATGGAGGTTTAAGTTTATGTTTCCCTTAAAGCCTTGCTGCATTATGGACATCAAAGATCATGACACATTTAATGTTGTTTTAAGTCAGGATTATGCCGGAATATGGAACATTTAAAAATGTTCACAGACGATCAAACATCACTGTATGAATGATGCATGCTTTCCATAACAGACCTTAAAGGGGATTTTGGTGGTAAGTGTATGCCCATGGTAAATGACAGGCATTCCATCGTCCCCGTCCCAGCAGTCCAACTCGACACTCCTGCACCCCTGCAACAGGACCTGCAAAAAAGTAAAAATTGTCGAAAATCCCAAGCTATGCATAATCACATTTTGTAGGTACCTAGCAGGTGGACAAAAACCCTGCAGGAAACGAAAAGCTTGACTTTATACTCAAACCCAAAAGATTTCGGATCACAAACATGTTTTGTAGCAATCGGCCATTTCTATCTGGCTGCACACACTGAAAACAAGTATAACCTAAAACCCTACAAAGGTGCGTCTAGAAAATTTTAATGAGGTCAGTTCTGCTCTGTGGGGTTACATAAGCTCCTTAACATGATGGAGCTGCTTAATTACAACTGATCTTCTTAATAAGCAGCTGCTCTGACCTGACTGTAGAGCTCCACTGAGGACTCTCCTTTCAGCTGATGGCCGGTCAGGTACGTGTTGTGCGATGATTCTATGTAGTAGTATGACAGCGGGTACTGCAGTTCGTCCACGTTCACTTGAGACTCCTCGTTTTTGGAGGCAAAGTTGTCCTTGTCCATCAGGAACCTTAGGAAAGAAAACGGCACCAATGTAACAGATGTTGGTTCTTGAACAACACAAAGAACCTCAAGTTATTTAGAGTCTGGTCTGGCACAGAATGTGAAAAAAAGTGCACTGGAGCTGAACAAACCTGGCAAAGCCTTCAAAAGACATCCAGCCCAACTGGCGCATGCTCGACGAAGGCTCAAATTTCTACGGTGGAATGGAAATACATTTGACGTGTAATTACAGGTCATTTGGTAAAGCCTCAGTGATGATTTATGAAATGTTCAAACATTGTTGATTACCTGCCAATCAAGGCAACAGGATGCAAAGTTAATATATTGAGACCTTTAACAGTGCTTAATGAGATATTTATGATTACCTAGTGTTCTGGTTCAGCAACACTGAACCTTCATCACGTTGCAGACGCAGAAATCAGATTTCTATGCCCTGAAAGATGGAACCTACTCCATGCCTCATTTATAAATGCCTCATTTATTCATGATTCATCATGGACCGTTTGTGCATGGAATATCAATTTTAAAAGCCATGCCCCTCATATGGAGCCATGAAATACCACAAAATGCTTGCCGGTTTAGCAATATAAAGCCATTATATTCATCAGTACTAAGCCTTTTATGATGACCTAATGGTGGTAGAATTGTATAAAAAAAAAGAGAAATTCCAGCCAAGTAGAGCTAGAAGAGCTCGTCTTTGAGGTCGCTACAGCTGTAAGCTCTAACAGTTTCAACGAACAAGATACTCGGAACTATGAGTTAATAACCACCGTATCTGCAAATACTGACTGACCATACAAATGATGCTGACGAACTCTCAATTCTCACCATTTGGTCAACTCAAACCATGCTATCCAATTTCCTACTATTATGATGCAAAGAATAACGTCCACATATTTCTTTCCTTATTTTACTATTTAAGATCCCCCTGCCCACAGCACATTTCCGGTTGTATTTATGACATGAGCAGGCACAGGATCTGCTCGAGCCTGTGCGAAATGAGAACATTTAACTCTTACAGCTGCATCTCCAAGTCGAAGGTTTTGTTTCTCCCCTTGTTTCTCTGCTGTGCAGCGTTGCAAAGACGCACTTTGTCTTGCTCCGCTTATTCCTCCCCTTGAGGTGCATCAGACAAATAGTAAATAGTAAATAATAGCAACTGAGACACTAAAACTGGCCACGATCCACATTATTCCTGCACTGCGCTGTGGTAACACCTGTACCAGCATCAGCATCTCCTAAACCAGGTATAAGCATCATATGGGTACACCACCTTGTAGCTACACTCACCATCTGTTGGAACAGTTTTACTTCCCATAAAGAAGCACTTTGTAGTTCAACAATTACAAACTACAGTCCATCTGTTTCTCTCTTTACTCTGTTCTCTAACAGTTATGACCCCAACAGGACCAGTAGGTACTATATGGGCGATGGATCATTCTCAGTACTGCAGTGTCACTGATGTGGTGGTGTTAATGCTTGCTGTAAGTGGGCTGGTGTAAGTGGATCAGAGACAGCAGTGCTGCTGGAAACACTCATTGCTCCATCTTGTGGATGTAAATTCAGAGACAGCATATGTAGGTGTTTGTTTTAGTCCTCTAATTTACATTTATGTCATTTAGCAGACACCCTTATCCAGAGTGACTTACAGTTCATACAGTCTTACAATACAAGCAATTGTGGGTCAAGGGTCTTGGTTCAAGGACCTACCTGTGGTAGCTTGGCAGGGGTAGAATTTGAGCCCTGGACCTTCTGGGCCATAGTCCAGTATCTTAACAACTAGGCCACCACAGTCCCTAATTCTTCAGCAGTGCTCACACGATGCTGGTGGGCTGGACATTTTGGGTTGGTGGATATTTTACAGCCCAGCAGTGACAGAGATATTTAAAAAACTCCAGCAGCACGGTTGTGTCTCACGGTTCACTCAGCAGCACAACATACATTAACACACCACCACCAAATCAGTGCAGTACTGAGAATGATCTAGCATCCAAGTAGGACCTGACCATTAGAGAACAGGGTAAAAGGGGACTGACTGTATAGAGAGAAAACGATTAGCCAAACGATAAGACCTGCAATTGTAAAACTCTAAAGTTCTTCTATATAGTAAGTGCCATTATGGACAGTAAAGACAGAAAGGTGTACCTAATAATGTGGCTAATGAATGCATGAGATTAAATCTTTAAAACATCCTATAAAAAACTCAGTTCTTTATGCCGATTTCAGTTTTTTAAGTAATCTCATTTTAACCAGGTTTACCTGGATGATGCTCAGGATCTCGTCGTAGGTCAGATGCTCCCTCTGGCAGTTGACAAGAAAGTCGTTGAGCTGTGTGATTGAGAGGCCCAGGACTCCGAGGGATGAGTGCTCGACACCTGTGCCGTTTGTCACGATGCTAGCGGCGGCGATGGCGTCCGAGATCTGCTTCTGGTTTTCCGATATCTGCTGCCGGGTGCGGATGAAGAGGCCGAGGTCAGAGCCGTTGCGGGTCAGCAGGTCTGTAAGGAATTCTGATCTGTCAGTGCACTTTTAAAATGGGATCTGTTTGAATCTCTAGTTTACAGTTACAAAGATTTATACACCAGACGTCACATTTGTGTTCATAATTGTATTGTGTAAAGCTTTGTGTCTAGAATAACTGGCCTTAACTGAGCAATGTGAGAACATGCACTGGATATTGGAATATGGTGTGCAATTCGTCCTGATAAGGGCATGTGTTACAAAATGTTGCATTTGTGGTCAAAAGATATGCCTGGATGTTTGCGTATGATTATGGAGCTAAACATTTCACATTTAAACATTTTATCTCTGTGCAATCGTGATAATGCGAGGTTTATAACTGATATGGAGTTTTTCCTTTCCACTGTTGCCCTAGGCTTGCGCAATTTGGGATTGGCCTTTTAAGATAATATAAGATCGTAAAGCTGCACCGTTGTAAAAAAGAGCTATAGAAATTTTTTTTAATTGAATTGAAAATGTTTACATAGCCGTAGTTCAGCCAAATATCACAATTAGGGCTGCGCAAAAAATGGATATAGCAATGTATCACGATACTGTACACTGAAGGTCAGTTCAATTTTGATTGATTATTTTTTAAAAAGCAAAATTTGAATGCAGTGTCAAGTGTAGATGTAACAGCACAGAGCTTTAACTCAATTTGTCAGCCGAATTTTGTTGTATTTCAACTGTTTTCAGTAAACTAGTGGAATAATCGCTATATAATAATCGAATAATCCCAATATATCGCGATATAATCGTACCATGATGCACGTCGTATCGTGGAAGCCCTTTCTAAAACCCACTCCTATTTTCAAAAAAGGAAAGGAAAATATGATTTGGTCATTCACTGAACAGATTCTATGAACACTGCTTGGTCCTGCTATTTATTTCTTTTATTTTTATTTAGTGCCTTAACTCCATTTCCACTTGATACTGTGCATAACCAGTCAAACAGACTTGCCCTTACCATTTACCATCACCAAAAACACAGACACAGTTTACCTCTAAAGAGTGCATTTTAAAACAGAAGACAAAATACAGACAGCACCAGCCTCACAATCTACATCATTTGAGCTCTGGCTTTAAAAACAAGGACGTTGCTCAAAAGGCAAAGCATCTGTAAAGTATGTGGCGAATCGGTTGCCGTTAAAGACGGCTTCAATTTCGTGTCACCATCTGTGAACGAAGCACCGTACAGAATGTGAAGATTACGACAAACTTCCAGAGTCAAGCTCGCTTAAACCAAGCTAAAACCAGCCAAGATACCAACACAAAAACACACACACTCAGCAAACCTTAGCAGGAACATTCTGCTAAAAAATGGTCTTGCGCCAAGAAAAGCAACAGATATCAAGACATATACGCTGTCACCAATTAATTCATGAAAAAGACAATGCAGGAAGCCGAAAGAAATGGGTTTGAACTAGTTCAAATTCGAATACTTTATATACCCCAGGATATCCACTGAAAAGCCAAGTCCAATTATAGTTATGAATAAAATCCCTGTAAAAATACAAATATTCTCTATCTTCTGTACTTGGGACCATAAGGCTGGGAGTTCTTACTGATCACATGACAAGCACCTCCCTTGTCCTAGAATTACCTCCCTGCCTCTGTATTTAACAGTAACCCTGCACTTTCTTGCTTTTGACTGATACTGTGTTTTTAAAGTCTCTGGACAGATGTTCTTGCGTTCATGCTAATATGCTACCAAGAAGGGTAAGTGGACAACTTTAAGGTGTCTTCTAAATGTTAAAATAAACATCGAACTAAGTAAAGGTATAAACATTTAAAAAGGTATGAGGTGAGGGAAAAGTACACACCTAGGTCAGGCTGAAGACCCGTTATTTTGTCATCGATTCTCAGTGTGGTGTAAAGAGGCACAGAGTCTGAGCCCGACCGAGTGCAGGGTACGGCATACATATCAAACAGCTCCTTAAGGTCCTTTCTACTGCGGATACTGAAAAACAAACAGAATTGAGAAAGACGTAATGTTAATACCACATTGTACTTGTTTGGACTGTGATTGAAATGCTTCCCTAATAACTATGAGCTATATTCTACACAACATAATTAAGAACGATAAGGATACAGGGAATAAACTGTTTAACGACCATCTGATCAACGTCCGGGGTCTTAATATTTACAACAAAATTATAACAGAAAATCTCTCTGGACGTTGCAGCTGTAAACGGGCGATCAAATTTAAAAAGTTCAGTGTGGGGGTTTTTTTTGCTGCCATAAATGCCGTACTTTGATGTTGTGCTTTAATATCTATTTTTTTATTTCATTTCACGATTGATTTACTTTGCATTAACTATGTGTATAAGTAGGAACTATATAATGGTCTGTACACTTAGATGTCGCAACTTTCTGTGTTAAAAAGAAACGAGAAATGGAAAGGTTTGCTGAGTGTAGCTGCTAGGAAAGCGATTAAAAAAAGAAATGGCTCAGGTTAAAAGCGCCATCTGTTAAGAACTGGTATGATATTATTTTTGAGATGATGATTAAATAAATATTTTTGAGTAATTAAAAGAGGTACTTTCTCCATCAGGCTTCAAGAAAGAAAATGTGATAACATTTGGGGAAAGTTTTTTGCTGGGAAATGTTTATTGTTCTTAAGTACCCTGCCTTTTTGTAAACATGTAATTGAGTTTCTAGGAAGCCTATTCTTCGAACCCAGGCGACGGGTGCTACCCACTGAGCCACTGTGCCGCTCTTCATCGTAAACCGAGGTGTTTAATGTGTATGTTTATATCAGAGCATAGCACACACTAAACATGTTGAAAACATGACTGACTTTTTCTCACTACATTTCCCAGAGCTCATCACTCCTTCCAATTTACTCACTACATCACACACTGCCGACTTCCTCATCGCTTGCCTGGGAGCATTCTCAATTTGTATGTATAGTATGGTACCTGCTGAATGTGTATTTATGTTTATTATCAGATTCTCATCATAAAGTTAAAACTGTACCTAGAAGTGCTGAACGCAGATCATTTTTTCAATGCGCCTGCCTTCTAGTAGTGCAGTGCTGGATTTACCTATTTAAAGTGTTTAGAGTGTTTACAAGGTGACATTGCATTGCCTGTTCTGGAAACTGGTGTTTCTTCAATTGGACTCATTCTCTTTTGGTTGTGTGCAACCAGGTGCGTTTATTCACATTTATATTCCACCATACACGTATATATATTTCGGTTCTACTGAAAAACCAAGGTGCTGATCTCTGACTCATTAAGGTATTGTTTTCACACAGGTTCCTGGTTTTCTACTTTTTTTTTCTTACACCACTTCTTTAGAAGGTATTACTCATTACTGTGTGACAGCGGATTCCACTACAATAAATACAAGAGTCCAGTGCATTAGTGTGGTTTGACAACATGCATGGTGCACAGGATAGCAACTTGCACGTGCTGTTTCTAACAAAACCACTCAATTAAAAATACTTATATATATAAAAATAAAAAATATTTATAAAATACAAGTCATCATTGTGGTAACTACCATTGTATTTTTTGTGTTTATTCATTCATCCATATGTATTGTGAATCTTATACTGTCTTCTAGGATGGTTAATTAATGCTTGTTTTTCAGTGTCAAATCAATCAAAGAAAACAATTCAAATGAAGCATAAAAGCAGCTGGTATGATTCCTGTTTTGCTTTTTTTCTTACGTATTTAATGTCGCATCAGTATTAATGGACTGATATTTTTACACTTCAGAAAGGCCAGTTAACCTAACCAGTCCGGGGGAAACCCAGAGTACTGGGAGCAATCCCCCAGTCACATAGAGAAACACATGCAAACAGGTAAAGACCAAGGTCCCCCAACTGAACCAGGAACCTTTTGGTGTAGTGCCGCGCCACCAACTTTTATTAAAGTGGGACTGGTAAGACAGTTCAGTTTTAGAGATCACGCTAGGTGTAGCACCTGAATGATTTAAACAGCTCCACAAACTCAACAAAGCCCATGGTGCCCTCAGATATCATGAGGTTCTGAAATCCACTGAAGCAGCCTTTCCCACGACCGTGCCAGCTCCTGCTACTCCACGCCCTGAGGAGAGAGTGGAACTGACAATGAGCACAAACAAACCCTGTACAATTACATATGCTAAAGAAACAGCACTAAAATGGAACCATTTGATGTAGCTTTCCACAAAAGACAAGAATGTAGGTAAACAACGGGTGTACCAGTTCCAGCAAATTATCTTATTTACCTAAATTTTACTATTACTTTCATATACTTTTAAACATTGACTTAATTAGCATCTAGGCCACCCATGGAGGACGGGTCCCATTTTAAGTCTTGGTCCTCCCAAGGTTTCTTCCTTCTACTTTCAGGGAGTTTTGCCTTGCCACTGTTGTCCTAGGCTTGCTCAATTTGGGACTGGCCTTTTAAATATATATATATATATATATATATATATACACACAAACATAAGACTGTAAAGATGCTTTGAGACAATGCTCTGTTGTAAAAAGCGTTATATAAATAAATTTGAATTGAATTGAAGTGTACAATGATCAGAGTGAGTCTGGTTGAACTAGGTCATAGTGGTGTGCGATATGTATTTTCTATGATAACTGTTATGCGAGCTGACATTACAGAGTACGTCGATCACTTGCAACACAGTCAAAAGTCTTAAAACCTTAAGAGTTAGCACCACAAAACAAGCTGGCATTCTACTTAAAAGCACATGGCTAAAGTTAAAAATGAGCGAACAAACCGTACAGGAGACTAAAGACAGACACCACCAATGTCGCAGTCTTGGTCATTAGATTTAGTTGCTCGTTCTCAGTCCCATGGCCATGGTTCCACTTTGAAAAGCAACATAGTTTTGGAAATCGGTTGCCGTTAAAGACAGCTTAACAACAGCAGATCCGTTTTTGACTTTTCTATTCAGAGGCTGTTCTCTGGAAAGAATCTGCATTGTTAATTGTGAATGCAACAAAGACTTTCTTTATTAAACACTTGTTTTCGACTGGAAGTTCACAAACTTGACTCGGTCTTGCCATGATGATTGCATATACATTTTTCCTATTTAAACGTCATTCACCATGCACTATTTCTCTGGTTCTGGGGAATAAAAGAATAACTGAAATGTCCATGTGCATGCTTAAGTAAGAACAGTTATATCCTGAGAAGTTACCCACTTTATCCATTTAGGCTTCTATACCTCGACTAGTGTGAAATGTTCGAGCGTTTTTTGTCCTGCAGCTCAGTATTATAACATAATCAAAGCCATTGAAGCCATTATTATTATAACTGGGAACTCGGGTGACACATTAGCGATACATTTCCCCACCTCCACAGTGACTGGATTGAAGTCCTGCTGATGCCTTCCAGCCAGAATGTGCTGAGCGCACACCCCTGGCACTGCAACAGGACCACGTCTGAGCCTAGAGTGACTGGCAACCCACTAAGCTTGGAATTCAATCTGCTCAAAAGGTTTGATATTATTATTATTACTGAATTGGATCCTGGTGGTTGCTACACTTCCAAAGCCCACTACTGATTAAGCTTCTTTAGATTGTTAAAGGATAAACTTGGATGAAGCAGCCAAACGTTGCTATTAATCAAGTGTAAGGGGAGGTCACACTTGCCTCTGAAGCCTATAGAAATGGATTTAATTCTTTTCAAATATTGCGTACAACTTTCCCATTTTCATTTCATTTCATTTCCCGTTTTCATTCCAAATAAGATGCTGAAATTATTATATATGTTCATTATCCTGTTGCTAAAAACAATGGTGTGCTGGCCTATTTGGTCAATTGGTGATCTAGGTCCGTACTGCATTTAGTTCTGAACAGAAGGCAGTTACTGTTTATCAGTCCCAAGCACACTGCATTTCTCCCATTACAGTTTGCTTGTTAATGGCAACTGTCTTACCCAGGCTGGCCTTTTGCGCTGCAGGGGAGGATGGGGGAGGAGTGGGGCTGGCTGGAGATCGAGCTGTTTGCAGTGGAGGAGGAGGAAGAAGAAGAGGAGGGAGAGGAAAAGGAGGAGTTTCCAGAGCACTGGGATTTGTTGGTGGATGAAGAGGAGGATCCAGGGGTGCCAAAGGGGCCGAAATCTTCTACGAGCAAGTAAAGAACAACAGCATTAGCGGGTTCTCCGATGTTGCACAGTGACCACAAAAAGCTTGGTTACAAATAGTTACAAGAATTTAATTGGGGTTAGTTTGATCATTTTTACGTTTGAACACAAAGCATTTTGGCTACGTTCGCACAGTTTTTTCTCTTCACATGTGAAACAGATGTGTTATCTTTAAGGGCAGCGTGAACGGGAAAAAAAAACAAAAAACCACATCATACATTACTAAATTACATGAGATTTTTCAACACTATTATAAAATAGTTAATGATTTTGGCTAACTAAGTTAATGTAAGTGTCTTAAACATGAACTAATTTATCATTACTTATTATAGGTTCTCCTATTATAAATATAGAACAGCTCTACAGAACATTCGTTACTTAGTTCATGATACATTTAACTTATGACGAATTCGTACGAGTGTAACCCCACCATAAATCAGGTAGCGCATGTACAATCCAACTTCATTAATGCATATAATGCCTTCTAGAGCGTGCATTTTCTGTTGGTCTGGAACAGATTAACTCCATTTATATTAGTCCTTCTGGGACAAATTAGCTCAGTACATGAGGTACCACTGTATAATAAAACAGTGACATGAATACTGAATGAAACAACTAAGAATGTGTATCAGCATTATTTAGTGTAGTAACGCTGATGATGCGTCTCTGTACAAATTTAATTAGAACTTCTCCGCGATTGAAGAAAACTTAAAAAGAAAGAAGGACGACTGCAATGTTGAAGGAAACTAAAAAGCTCAAAAGTTTAAATGAACAGAGGACGCAAACCAAAAAAGTGACCGTGTTCTTTTTAAACATGAAAGAAGTTCCTGCTACTTGACCAAAAAAAAATCCAATTTGGTGAGCAAATCAAATTTGGGCCACTTTGCCTACTTTGTGAACAAAGTATCCTTTGCACTTTGGAAATAACAACATTTTCTTAAATAAATATCAGTCTGAACCAGACCTGACATGCATAGTGGAGAAAACATTCAACAAAACACGGCAGTGTGTCAACATTAAAGCTATTCAAGGCAAGAACAGGCTTCTTACCATTTTCGTCCTGCTCGACCGCGTCGAATGGATCTGAAGACCTCCTGTTCACCATTTCCTTGCAGCTTTTCGTTTTGCGTGAAACCATCTCATCATCAGTTCCATCACCACTGTCTCCCTGAGCACATCAGATATAAGACATGCAATCCCAGACAGACCAGTCCAGAGACTGCGGTGGCTTAGCAGTTAAGGTATTGAAAGACTATGGACCAGATGGTCCAGTGTTAAAATCTCACTCTGCCACAGCTGGGTCCTTGAGCAAAGCTCTTAATTCCACAATTTCTTGGAATGCAAGATATTATAATAATATATTATTTTAAGCCTCAGTGGCATGAAGTGATGGCTTACCCTGATCAGGACTTTTTTCTTCTTTTTGGCAGTGGAACTGATACCAAGTGGGCTGTTCTTCTGAGTGACGTTCTTCTCGGCACTCCTGCTGGATGAACCCATGTTCCAGCGTCTGCCTCCAAACAGCTCGATAGTCTGTGCCAATGTGGGTCCTTCATATTTGGCGTCCTCCTGTTGATAAAGTAAAAAACTGACAGTCAGTTAAGAGAAAGTACCACAAAAGTACCACAGTCTTTTCTGCTTTCTCTGAATTTGGCTATGAGGGATGTAACAGTGCTGTGTGAAATTGGCGATCTTTCTGGGTGTTGGTTTTTGAAGTCTGTTGCTATGATACAGCAGCTGCGTTAACCGGACATCAGAATCATCAATTCCATCTTCACTTACCTGTGGCAAACAACAAAAGTTTTGAACTTTCGGTGTTGATAACTTTTGAAGCACAAGTGACGTTGCAGATCTGATTGTGACAAGTCTGGTCTTCTTTGATATGTTATATGACAACCTTCCCATTGAAAATATATGTACTGGACATTAGAGACTTTTTGGTTTGAAGTTACTTGTGTTATGACTTTCTGCTACTTATTGGTATCTGGTATGTGTAAATGCCATTTGTATGTACCTGTCCTATTGTCAGTAGTACTCCTTTGTTAGTGCTCCTTCTACCCACTATCTGTATGTTATCTCAATACTATATTCTATATAAACTGGTGCAAATTTGCTTAAGTCCGTTTCATTTGGCTGAAATTCTGTGGGGGTTTTTTTTGTAATACTGGCTGTCTATGCATTTTTGGCTTTTGTCGGACAAAAGTATGAGGTCCATCATACTGTCTGCATGTGTGTCATAGCTTTCCCCAAACAGGGACATACCAGTACATACACCAGTATGTTCCAATTTCGGTAAGTTAACATTGTGATGTTACTAGAGACGATATGCAGATGGTAGTGTATCCTAGATGCATACAGTTTTCTTGTTAGTTTGTTTATTTAACGTAGCTATCGGCATCGGTGGCCATTTCAGATACACACACACACGCACACACGCGCACACACGCGCACACACGCGCACACACGCGCACACACGCGCACACACGCGCACACACGCGCACACACACGCACACACACACACACACACACACACACACACACGAGCAGTGTAAATCACATGCACTCACAGATCTTAAGTAGTCAGATACCAGCCCATCATAAACCAACTACCACGCCATGTTCAAACGGCCCTGGTATTACCCATCATCCCCCATCCTAGGCAGAGGCATCGTGTCTGGCAATCTTTTCATTACCCCAATTAATTTAGCTAATATTTACACACCTAAATGGGACAATCTGGATTTGCTTAATCAAATAATTACTTTCCTCCAAGATGTTCATTCTTACTTTAACCCTTATTACAAGGTTCACCAGTGCTCAAATTTGCGTATCAAATTTTACACCATCCTTCTAATCATCTAATCACAATTCATTACAATTATCAGAATTACGTATGGCTGCAGTAATTTTCCACAGTTGGTTTGATTGTTTGTCATACCATATATAAATTTAGGTTATGTACAAGGCAGGAAAGGTAGAGACTTCTGGTATTGCGGAGAGATAAGCAGCAGCATAAGATTCACCAGCTCCCAGTGGGGGTTTGACTCCCCTTTGAGTTTTAACTGCTACATAGTCATTAGCAAGTTGTAAAAAACAGGACAAAGGGGGAAATGTTAATGAGGAAAACAAGAGGAAACACGCAGGTGAACCCCGAAGAGGACGTTTTATCTTCATATGAAAGCGAACGGTCCTAGATCAGTAGTAATACGTTTTCTTGAATTCAAGACTAAAGAGCTTGTGCTGAACTTCACCTGGAACAAAAAGCTCATCGAGTACAATAGGAGATGCATCTTCTTTAAGCATGACTATACAAGAAGCTAGCAAGGAGAAAAGCTTATGCTCCAGTTAGAAGAGCACTAAAGGAAAGACATTCGCTAACAGACACTTCACCCGGCACGACTCCGTGTTTACCTTGGCCGGTAATCTACAAAGAAGCGCAGTAGGCTATTGCAGACCTAAAAAAAAAAAAAAAAAGAAAAAGAGAGGAGTAATCGTTATGGGAACTCCGGCCGCTACGATGAAGCCAACTGGCAAAAGGATGACACACTGCGTGGGACATGGTGGGCGCATCTCGTTTGACGCACATTTGGGAAAGATTAAGGAAATTTCATAGAGCACAACCTGACTGAAGACTGAATCACTGGTGAGACTTTATAGAATAAGAGCGTACAGGCGTTCCTCTTTCCTATTAGTAGGCATGACCCGTTGGCTGGGAAGCACTGCCACTCCCAAACTTTTAGTGAATTTTAACTGGAATTTAACTGGAACTGGAACTTTCTGAAATGGAAGCCACTTTTGTTGTGGTAAGTTCGTACCTGTTCTTATTGTTCTTTAAATGGTAGGAATGACACTTTTTCCATTTGTGAATATTTATTGAACAACTAGTTGTGAATTTTGGTATTAATTTTTGAGGGTAGAAATGACTAGACAAAAATTTAACTTAATATAAATGGTTTGTACAACTCTATTAAAATGAGTAAAAGCACATCCAAATTTTTACCATAAGGAGTTTACGTTATTGGATGTTTATAGGCCACCAGGAAATGACTTGACATTTGATTAAGAAGATTTCTGATCTAATATGTACGGAGACAGCCGGAGTGTTGATTTGATGAGGGGACAGGAATATTAACCTTCAACCATCTTTAGACTCCTCAAACAATTCAAAAAAGATCCTGAGGCACTGCACGTAAAAAAAAACTAATTAAGCATGACTGACTTATCTACACACAGGTGAAAAATGTTTTACTTTCTTTTCCCACTCATATTCAAAGTTTTTTTAGACTGGATTGCTTCATGCCCAACTCAGAAAGACACAGGGTAATTGAGTGTAATATAGCAGTTAGAGAGGTCACAGATTTTGCTGGAGTCTATATAACTTTTATATCTGAACATTAAGCATAAAACTGAGGACTTAACTCCAGTCTCCTTAATGACACTCAATTCCTTACATATGTGGAAGAAGAATTTAAAAGCTATAGTTTCCACAATGATAATGGAGATGATTCACTTTGTGTTATGGGATGCTGCTAAGACAGTTCTCAGAGACAAAATAATAATGTTGTCATCTATTTAAAAAAAAAAGGAAAATGAGAATCAAATCCAGGACATGGTCAAGGAGTTTATAAGAGGAACACATAAAAATAATAACGAGGATACCTTAAAACAGCTAAACCCCTACCATAAATGAATAATACAAGACTCAAATATAATAGAAACTCAAAATTATTAAACAAAACTATTACGAGAATAGCCCCAATGCTAGCAAACTACTTGCTTGGAGGGCACGTAAACTACAGACACGTAGGTTTATACATAAAATAAAAAACCCCACAGACCAATAAGATACAACACAACTTGGCATAAATACAACAATCTTTTGTGGCTATACCAATCTATACACCCAGCAGCAGTTTTATCAACTGTAGACAATTTTCTGACTTCCCTAGTTTTACCTTCTATCGGAATAGAAAAAATTAAATTCTCATTTGACAGATAACAGAAAACAAAATCAATACAACAATATCAAACCTGAAGGGGAATAAAGTGCTAGGCCCAGAAGGTTTTTCATGAGTGGTACAAGCGTTTTAGACATATTATTACTCCATTTCTAGAGGCTTGTTTTAACCATGTTTAGGGAGGCAGCGCACCACCTTCATCCTGGAATCATACCCTTATCTCCGTAATATTAAAGACAGGGAAGGACGCGACTGAATGCAGCTCCTATAGACCCATTTCTGTATTACACATAGACTATACAATATTTGCAACAATACATATGCGCCGGCAATCCATCTCCTTAACCATATGAAAACTGGCAAATCTGTAGCACTTAGCCTTGATGTGGAAAATGTGTTTGACCCGGTCAGGTGGGACTTTTTTTACACGATTTTTACACAAAGCACTTTGGGGTGATTAGTCAGATAATCAGTTGTCTTAAGTCCTTGTATAATTCACCTGTGGCAAGAATAAATGTAAACGGGGACCTGTCGGGCCTGGTCTCCCTTAAACACTGCAGACAGGGCTGTCTGCTTAGTCCTTCTCTGTTCGTTTTATTTATGGAGCCACTGGCACAGGTTTTAAAAGAATATGAGGCTGTCGTGGTTATCAACATATACAGCTCAGTGCACAAGGTTTGCTTATATGCAGATGATATGTTGGTGACCCTTACCAAACCTGATAGTAGCATGCCAACACTAAGATCTCTGTTTAACACGTTTGCTAACAAATTAAACCTTCATAAGACCCAAATACTTACGTTTAATTATGAACCAAATAAAACACCTTAAAACTTCTACTGTAAGTCTACTGTAAGTAACTGCATTAACAACCTAATTACAAATTTTGGGGTTCAAACTGCCAAAAGATTTAATTTAAATTTATAAACATAACTACATTTCCCTCACGACTAATATTAAGGCAAATCTAAATCAATTTCAATTACTGCCAATAAATATGAACAACAGGATTGACTTAATACAAATGATTGTGCTACCTAAACTGCTTTATCAATTCCCAACAATGTCGGTTGAAGTGCCCCCAGACAATTCATTGAATGAAACAGAATGATTCAAAATTTTGTTTGGGGATACTAAGAATACATTTTGAAACGCTGCAAACAGCTACAAATTAGGATGGTATGGTTCTCCTATGCTTGGAAAATTATTACAAATCCACACAGCTGAAAGTTCTAATCGTATGGTGCGAACAAACATGCAATGCCAGGTGGAAAGAGATTGCAAGCAGAGGTCCATGTTCCTCTTCCTTCTATCCTTGGGGACAAATTGTTATTAAAGTTGCTTTTAAGTAACTGGTCAAATCTAGCTGGATTGAAGTGCCACTGAGTATCTGGCTTAAGGAGGTCCTTGGGTCTGGTATCTTTAACTGTTCCAGTTATACCCATGACATCATTTTGTAAAGGGCTGTGAACTGTGAAGGGCAATAGCTAATTTATTACTGTATTTACTATATTAATATATTACTATATTTATTTATACTACTAATATATTACTAAGTGAGTTTTTGCCCAACTGGCAGATCCAACTCATAAGCAAGATCAAGAAAGCAATGATTGTAGGTTGCTTTGGTCTTCATTTTTAAAGTTTTAAAGGTTCATCACCCATGCTCCCCACACACAATGGAGCCCTACAATCCAAATGACGGTCCTACAATCAGTAAAATAGAGAATTGTGTTAAGGAAGTAGGAATTCTTAAACGTCATTTAATTTCCTTTTACTTAACTCCTAAAAACTGAGGTTTTATTAGTCGGACCCAAGACTGTGAAACAATAGTTGGTTGCACCTATTCTAAACCTGGACAGCTGTTCAGTAACACCAAGTCCAGCTGTGTGGGTGGGGCGGGGGGGACAACTTGGGTGTCACGTTTGGTTCAGATCTCTCCCTTGACGTGCACATTAACAACAAACAAGTTGCTTTCTTTCAGTTACGTAACATTGCTAAAGCCCCACCAGAGGGCAGTAACTCCCTCCATCATCTAGTCTCCAAGAGACGATGTGCCTCCAAAGACCTCCCACTGAGTACTGTAAAAAGCACTATATAAATAAATTTGAATTGACTCACAGACTTCAGCAGTAACATGTTTAGAGCACAGTGCCAAATTATGATGCTTTGATTTTATGGATGATTTATGTGTGTAGTTAATATTTTTTGGCATACACGTTAGCAAAATTATTTTTCTTTTGGTGACATTTTCACTTTCTCCATGCTGTGCATTTTTATTTTTGTAGGCATGTGTTTTAGTTTCAGTAGCATGCATATGCAGTGCACTTCATAATCATTTTCTATGTTATCAACAAAAGGATAAAACCGATCATCCCTGTCAATGTCAAGATAAACAGGGTAGAAGTCAAAGCATGAACGCACAAAGTTAAAATTTAAATGTTAATGTTGTTGTGCATTGTATTAATCATGTTGTGAATCAACTCTATGTAGTGTGGTGTGGCAAAAAAAAAAAAAAAATCAGCATCATCATCCTTAAATGCCGTCCATGCTACATTCCCTGGACCCACTGGCAGATCTCTGTCTGATTTTGCTATTTAAGACAGTTGTTTCAAAGGACAACACATTCACGGAAAGCTTTTTTTGGTCCATAAATCAATCACATAGGTTTACTGATGTTAATTTTTTTTATATGAATAGGAGACCGATTGTACATAGCTTTAATTTCCTGTGTTCATCTATTCACTGGTTAATCAACTGAAATCCTAATCTATCATATCTTTACAGCTCAATGAAGTAGTGCCATTAGTGAAATCTTTGCATTGTCCATTTCTTGTATTTCTAGTTTTCCCACTACACTCACAATGGCTGTCTTTATCACAAAATGTTTGAAAGAGCAACAACGTTAATTCGATAACAAGCTGGAGAAAGGCTTCAAATTGTATGCCTCGACATACAAACATACCATATTTTCTGCACCATAAGGTGCACCGTATTAAGGGCACGGTCTCAATTACGGGGTCTATTTCTGTATTTAACCCATACATAATGCGCACCACACTGTAAGGTGCTATGGGGCGCTGTTTGTAAAGCGGAACACTTTTCGTAACATTTAGCGTTTACACCAACGTTTTTTCAACATTTAGCACTGTCGATTGTAGTGTCCAAGAAAATTGTATTTTGTTTGCTTATAGGTTGGTACAGGGGAGAGAAGAGAGCCATGCATTTTGCCATCCCAAGAATTTGGCGTGAACCGACTGATCACTCAAATTGCTACTGGCAAAAATGCACCGCCTGTAACGTATCCCGACATTCCTTCACCTATTGCCCCAGTTCCACACTGCCCTGAACTTACTGTACCAACTCCTCCAGACAGAGCTTAACCACCTTCAGAAGAAAGCAGCAGGTCAGACGCCGAGGAAGACGTTGACGATCCAGATTTCTCTTCATATGCAACTGAGGAGTGGAAGCCATACTACCCTAATAAAAAAAAACCTCAACAATCTGATCAGAAACCTTGGTCTCACCAAGTCCAACGCTGAGCTTCTGACATCAAGGCTCAAGCAATGGAACTTGTTAGATGAAAGCGTCCAAGTCACAGATCAGAGGAAGCGAGGCTATAGGAAGGAGAGAGCGGCTTGGAACAGTTTCGTGGCAGTGGTTCATGGCTTCCTAGGTAATCATGAAGATGAAAACTATGCACAACAGGTTAAAACTCTGATAAAGAACTAAGCTGCAATGGGCTGCAGGATGTCACTCAAAATGCTCATCTTGATAAGTTCAAAGAGAACATGGGAGCTTATTCAGAGGAGTAAGGCGAGCCCTTTCACCAGGACATTATGAACTTTGAATGCCGGTACCAAGGACAATATAACGAGAACATGATGGGCGACTATATTTGGGGATTGATTCGTGAAACTGAAACCCCACACTTATAATCTGGTAATCTGTGTAAATTTGCAATGCATATAGTGTTCTTAGTCTGGCTGTATGATTGAGAAGATGCAAAATCGGCTGTTTCTTTAGTGAAAATGCATAACTTTTGTTGCCGTGGTCACAGACGTGAAGTTTATGATTAATGTAAGCAATTCCGCATTTGTTTTAGACATAAGCAATTGGAATAGAACATTAAAAGGCTGGGAACAAAATTTGTGCTACGTTGTGTTATTCAACAGTTAAAAACAATAGTGTACTTACTCAGTTCTATGGCTACAATAATGTATAAATACTTGAATAAATATAGTGTCCCTACACAGATTTTCATTTATGGCAGGGGTTACATTCCAGGACGATCCGCGATAAACAAAAATTCGGGATCACTGTGTATGTATGTATGTATGTATGTATGTATATATAATATATATATATGTGTGTGTATGTGTATATACACACACAAACACACACACACACACACACACACACGGATAGAGAGAGAGAGAGAGAGAGAGAGAGTTAGTTAGTTTGTTAGTTAGTTAGTTAGTTAAAGTGAAGATTTCATTGCGTTTGCCTTATCAATCACGAAACTCACGGGTGAGTGTAAAAACCATCATGGCTGCACATAGGTATGTATATCGAGGATTGCCTAATATTGATTGGTTATTTTTAAGTTTTGGATTAATAAATATTGTTAAAGTAAAGTTTTCACTGCGTGTGCCAAGTCATATTACGAAACAAAACTCATGGGTGCATGTACAATCCTATTACTGGCTATTACTTATTACTACCTAGTACATAATAATTCAAATAATTAAATACCAGGGTTTATAATCATTACTGACTCATAGGAAGGCCTATCTTACTATTAATCTGCTGCACAGCCTCATTTCATTTCATGTGCTTGTGCGTTTTGCAAGGCTGTTTTGAATCTAGGTGCGAAATCTTTATCATTGCGCTGCTACTTTTTTGTTATTTAAATAAAAAGATATTCATGTTCGTATTGTATAGGAATAATATAATTTAAAGCTAATAAAAATGGTGCTGTAATTACACTTAGACTTCACACAAAATGTGCATGACAATGAATAATGATGTAAGTAATAGTGAATAATTACAATAAATGAGCACTTTAAAATGAAATCATAATTATATGGTGTGGTTTTATGATAATGATATATTCTTAAATTAACAAAATTACTACTGTAACAATTTCAAAGTCTACTCATTTACATTACAAAGCGGTGCTGAGAATCACCTAATGGCCAAGTGTAGGGAGAGGTACTGTCCTCAGGATTTCGAAAAGTCAGGAATTCTAGTGTTAGCACCCATTCACAACTTGATCTATGTGACCCTAACGACTCAGGAGTTGACAGGATGGGTCAAGGACTCTCAGTACCACCTCCAAGGTGCCATCAAACACTCAAACTTGCATAGTGCAATGCAATTACAACACAACTCTAATTTGCTAACAAACGTAGCAACTATGGAAACATATCCTAGTGCAAGTTTCTGCATTTTTTTAACCCAGTGGTTCCCAGAAGGGGGCCTATAGGTATAGCAAGGGGTGGGTGGCACAGCAAAAAATGAACACCGTTACACAGTAAAAATGTACATAAAGATACATAAAAAAGATAGAGAATGCATGTCACGCTTGTTAACACGAGTGAGTGGAGGGCTTGAAAATATTCTTATCTTTGAAAGGGGGTGGCAGCTCTAACCTAACACTCTTGATCCAATGTATTAGGGATGGGATAGGCACCACTAGAAACTATATAGAGCAGGGGATACTTTATTTAACCCATGCCTTAACTAGCGCCTTGTTTTGATAGTTTGAAATCAGGTGATGTTTACAGTAATTTAAGCCCTTGTCAACCCTCACCTTATTTCTTTAATGAATGTGGGTTCAATCCCTCCTTTCCCATACATTGAGGCATGGTGCCCGAGTGCTGTAGCCGTTGGCTGCACTGCACTGCAGTAACTGCTCGCCAGTCTTTTCAGACCTTCTGGTATTTTGGGTTTGACCAAGTAGTCTGGTATGAAATAAAAATTTGACACTCGCTAACAAAATCAAAGTCTGGAGAATGCTGGTAAATGTAAACAACGCAACCAGAAATGTACAAGTCATACTATTTGACAAGAGAAGTGTGTCACGGTCATGAATCCAAGAAGTCAATTAACTGTAAATGGCAAACGTATGCAAAACATTATTGTTACTCAAAAGTCACCTCTTGGATAAGCTCTGCTCTCTCATCGTCTCCACTGGCACCTGGTCTCCGAGCAGAATTGGAAGCCATCTTAGGTGTTACCTTAGCCACAGCTGCTCTTTGTGGTGCTAATAAAGAAAACAAGCCAAGAATAGAGACGTTTACATTTGCGGCATTTAGCAGACACCTTTATCAAAAGTGATTTACAACTTATACAATCTTACAATTAAATAAATTGTGGGTTAAGGACCCATCTTTGGCAGCTTGGCAGAGGTGGGATTTGAACCCTCAGGTCCAGGGTCCAGTACCTTAACTACTAGGCTACCACAGTCACACATTAGGTGTATTGCATTCAAAGCAAAACAGCAAATATATATATTTTTCAAAGACCATGTAAATAATTTACAGATTGTAAAGACTCATAAGTCATAAATAACCATAACTCAGTTTTCAACAAACTATACATCTTACTAGTTGTTACTGAATTGCTGTTAACGGCACGGTACATAAATTACAGATAGATCAGTCAGAACAAACACTTGCAACCTTCTTTAGTAATAATTAAAAAAAAATTTAGACATAGTATATCAGCTTAATTCCTTAACATTCATCATTCCATCACACTATTAGCAAAACTGACATTAAATCTATGTAAGTAGTGACTCATGCTTCTTCAATTGCCTGTTCATGCAGATATCCAAATCATTCTATAAGATGGCAGAATTTATTTGCACTTAGGAATGTAAACATGGTCAATATGAGCAGCTGAAGTTCAAACCAAGAATCAGTGTGGGGAAGAGAGTTGATTTAAGTGACCGTATTTCAGATATTGTGGACCTGCAATTATTTTCATGCACAGCCATCTCAGTGATTTACAAATAAACAGGAAATATCCAGCTACAGCAACAAAAAGACTCAACAATATTGGGCTAAACAAACTAGTCTTGCAGGGTCTTGTTGAGACTGTTGAGATTTCTGTTGATGGTATAAACAACATGAAAGCATGTCCACCCTGCCTATCAGCAGTTCAGGAAATATTTGATGTAATGACACGGGTAGGATATCAAAATATAGTTTAGATTTGGTACCGGTTCCAAAATTCCACACACTAGGTATTCATTATGAAAAAGAATTCCAGCTTAGAATAATGAAATAACAGCAAAGAACAACTGAGCAATGGGCAGAAACACCAATAAAAGTTAAATAAAAAATGTAATTTGTTATTATGTACATAAAACTTGTTCAAAATATTTTGGTGCTACGAATGTTGGCAAAACTGCTAAGTTTCTTATAAAGTGTAACGTCTTGCAGGCAGGACAGACGATATTGCGATAAATGACTGTGCCTATCAACATTTCCATGTAAAGTTGTTTTAGTTTGGTTTGATACAGGATTCTGAGCACAAGTATCTGTTGGACTTGTAGCTGATAACCTGGACAGTCTGGATGATCCTGCACACAGAACCCATGGAACTTGGAATGCTGATTCATCTGACCACAATATACATTTCCACTGTGTGATGGTCCATCTTGGATATCTAACAGCCTAGAGAAGTCAATGCCACTTCTGGATATAGTTAATATTAGGCTATTTTTGTACAACAAAATTTGTACAACAAAAATTTGAGTGGAATTTGTTAATGTAACTAATATTGTAGTCCTTGTTAAAAGGTTTGCCAAAGTAATGCCTTGCCCATGTGGTTATATCAGCTATTGCTGACTGGTGGTTTTTGGTGCAGTGCCATCTGGGGGGATCGAAATTCACAGCTGATCAGCTTAAGCTTGCCCCTTGCCCTTTATGCAACAAAATTCATTCAGATTGAATTGTTTCATGATGTTACTGTCACCTCCAAAAGTATTGGAACAGCAAGTCAAATTCCCTTGTTTTTGTTCTACACTGAAGACATTTGAGGTTAAGATCAAAAGAGGAGTAGGAAACGAGTTCTGAATGTCAGCTTTTATTTTCAGGTATTTATGTAGATGTGTTAAACAACTTAGAATATCACAGTTTGTATTACACCACAGCATTTTAGGTGAGCAAGGGTAATGTAACAAATAATCTTAAAGTATATAATATTGAATATTTGGTGGCATAACCATTGGTTGCAATGTCAGCCTCAAGCCTGGGACCCATTGACATCACCAAACTGTTCCATTCTTCATTGGTGATGCTATTCCAGGCTTTTACTGCAGCTTCTTTCAGTTCTTGTTTGTTTCGGGGGGCCTATCCCTTCAGTCTCCTCTTAAGGAGGTGAAATGCTCTATTGGGTTAAGGTCAGGTGATTGACCTTAAATCTAAAACCTTCCACAGAACCACCCCCGAAGTCCTTTGTTTTGTTGGCAGTGTGCTCTGGGTCACTGTCCTGTGACATGATAAAATTACTCCATTTCTCCATAAATCGGCAGACAAAATGTTTCTGTACACTTCGGAAATTCTTTGCTGCTATCATCATCAGTTACATCATCAATAAATATTAATGAGCCTATTCCAGAAGCAGCCATGGGGGCCCAAGCCACGCCATTACCTGCACCATCCTTCATAAATGAGCTTGTGTGCTTGAGACCATAAGCAGTTATTTTCTTTCTCCACACTTTCTCCTTTCTATCACTTTGGTAAAGATTAATCTTGGTCTCAACAGTCCACTGTCTTCCAGAACGTTTGCAGCTCATCTCTGTACTTCTTTGCAACTTTCAACCTGGCATGTCGATTGTTCTTACGAGTGGTTTGCATCTTTGTGTATGGCCTATATATTTCTGCTGTCTGAATCTTCTTTAAACAGTAGATTATGATACCTTCACCCCTGCACCGTGGACATTGTTAGTGATGTCACTTACTGATGTTTTGGGGTTTTTCTTCCCAGCTCTCACAACATTTCTGCCAACTACTGTTGTTTCCTTGGCCGACCTTATTGAAATCTGGTCTTCATGTTGGTTTAACCTTTAACATGAAATATGTACTTTATGGGCTTAAACAAAAAAAGTAGACTAGTAATGCAGAGCTATTTAATTTTTAAACAATTAACCTTAAATGTAACACCTGGTCAATAAAAACAAATGTCAGTCACGTGTTCCAGTTGTTTTGCTTACTTGATAAACGGGTGGGTTCAAACAACGGCTGGTATGTTTTGAGTTGTTTAACACATGTACATGTAAGTACCAGAAAATAAAAAAAATGACATCTTGGAACTCTTGTTTCATGCTTATCTTTTGATCTTTAACACAAATTAACTTGCTGTTCCAATATGTTTGGAGGGGACTATATGTACTGAAGAGGGAGAAACATGCAAATCCTTTCTAATCTTTACTTGAAATACATTGCTTTTACACACTTAATACTTAATAATCTTCTCACACATTTGTTGACAAACTGGAGATAATCAGGTCAGCTTTGCTCAAAGACCCAACCTCTCCTGGATGTTGTTTTTGTACCAAATCATAATTACAACCACCTGTTTAAAATGGCATCATTATTTAGTTCAGTTAAAAATATATTATTCAATTCTAGCTCTACACTGCCCACTGTCCCAACTTTTTTGGACTGTATCGCAGGCCTGAAAAGCAGGAACATATCTCAGGTTCATAGTGTCTACAGTGAAATAAAATTCTAAGTAAATGTAAGAAACATTTATATTCTTAATAAGCATTTTCCATACTTTTTTAATACGGATCTTTTTATTTGGCATACATGTTTGAAACTTATTGTTTGATCTTAT